>CM037863.1:32323260-32583617 GCA_021292105.1 Anadara kagoshimensis | reverse complement strand
CGTTAGCCAAGTGTCAAACATTCAACAGGTCTGTACTGTAACCCTGTACCGTGAGCCTCAATTTTACACATTATGAGATGCTGATTCTGACCTCATTCGTTAGTCAAGTGTCAAA
Source organism: Anadara kagoshimensis (assembly GCA_021292105.1). Lineage (NCBI taxonomy): Eukaryota > Metazoa > Mollusca > Bivalvia > Arcoida > Arcidae > Anadara > Anadara kagoshimensis. The sequence goes on along the minus strand of CM037863.1, from coordinate 32,583,502 downwards.
CTTTCAACAGGTCTGTACTGTAACCTTGTACCGTGAGCCTCAATTTTTACACATTATGAGATGCTGATTCTGACCTCATTCGTTAGCCAAGTATCAAACTTTCAACAGGTCTGTACTGTAACCCTGTACCGTGAGCCTCAATTTTACACATTATGAGATGCTGATTCTGACCACATTCGTTAGCCAAGTGTCAAACATTCAACAGGTCTGTACTGTAACCCTGTACCGTGAGCCTCAATTTTACACATTATGAGATGCTGATTCTGACCTCATTCGTTAGTCAAGTGTCAAACTTTCAACAGGTCTGTACTGTAACCTTGTACCGTGAGCCTCAATTTTACACATTATGAGATGCTGATTCTGACCACATTCGTTAGCCAAGTATCAAACTTTCAACAGGTCTGTACTGTAACCCTGTACCGTAAGCCTCAATTTTACACATTATGAGATGCTGATTCTGACCTCATTCGTTAGCCAAGTATCAAACTTTCAACAGGTCAGTACTGTAACTCTGTACCGTGAGCCTCAATTTTACACATTATGAGATGCTGATTCTGACCTCATTCGTTAGCCAAGTATCAAACTTTCAACAGGTCAGTACTGTAACTCTGTACCGTGAGCCTCAATTTTACACATTATGAGATGCTGATTCTGACCTCATTCGTTAGCCAAGTATCAAACTTTCAACAGGTCTGTACTGTAACCCTGTACCGTGAGCCTCAATTTTACACATTATGAGATGCTGATTCTGACCTCATTCGTTAGTCAAGTGTCAAACTTTCAACAGGTCTGTACTGTAACTCTGTACCGTGAGCCTCAATTTTACACATTATGAGATGCTGATTCTGACCTCATTCGTTAGTCAAGTGTCAAACTTTCAACAGTTCTGTACTGTAACCCTGTACCGTGAGCCTCAATTTTACACATATGAGATGCTGATTCTGACCACATTCGTTAGCCAAGTATCAAACTTTCAACAGGTCTGTACTGTAACCCTGTACCGTAAGCCTCAATTTTACACATTATGAGATGCTGATTCTGACCTCATTCGTTAGCCAAGTATCAAACTTTCAACAGGTCAGTACTGTAACTCTGTACCGTGAGCCTCAATTTTACACATTATGAGATGCTGATTCTGACATCATTCGTTAGCCAAGTATCAAACTTTCAACAGGTCTGTACTGTAACCCTGTACCGTGAGCCTCAATTTACACATTATGAGATGCTGATTCTGACCTCATTCGTTAGCCAAGTATCAAACTTTCAACAGGTCAGTACTGTAACTCTGTACCGTGAGCCTCAATTTTACACATTATGAGATGCTGATTTTGACCTCATTCGTTAGTCAAGTATCAAACTTTTAACAGGTCAGTACTGTAACCCTCTACCGTAAGCCTCAATTTTTACACATTATGAGATGCTGATTCTGACCTCATTCGTTAGTCAAGTGTCAAACTTTCAACAGGTCTGTACTGTAACCCTGTACCGTGAGCCTCAATTTTACACATTATGAGATGCTGATTCTGACCATTCGTTAGTCAAGTATCAAACTTTCAACAGGTCTGTACTGTAACCCTGTACCGTGAGCCTCAATTTTACACATTATGAGATGCTGATTCTGACCTCATTCGTTAGCCAAGTATCAAACTTTCAACAGGTCAGTACTGTAACTCTGTACCGTGAGCCTCAATTTTACACATTATGAGATGCTGATTCTGACCTCATTCGTTAGCCAAGTGTCAAACTTTCAACAGGTCTGTACTGTAACCATGTACCGTGAGCCTCAATTTTACACATTATGAGATTGCTGATTCTGACCTCATTCGTAGCCAAGTGTCAAACTTTCAACAGGTCTGTACTGTAACCATGTACCGTGAGCCTCAATTTTACACATTATGAGATGCTGATTTTGACCTCATTCGTTAGTCAAGTATCAAACTTTCAACAGGTCAGTACTGTAACCCTCTACCGTAAGCCTCAATTTTTACACATTATGAGATGCTGATTCGGACCTCATTCGTTAGTCAAGTGTCAAACTTTCAACAGGTCTGTACTGTAACCCTGTACCATGAGCCTCAATTTTACACATTATGAGATGCTGATTCGGACCTCATTCGTTAGTCAAGTATCAAACGTTCAACAGGTCTGTACCGTGAGCCTCAATTTTACACATTATGAGATGCTGATTCGGGCCTCATTCGTTAGTCAAGTATCAAACGTTCAACAGGTCTGTACCGTGAGCCTCAATTTTACACATTATGAGATGCTGATTCGGACCTCATTCGTTAGTCAAGTATCAAACGTTCAACAGGTCTGTACCGTGAGCCTCAATTTTACACATTATGAGATGCTGATTCGGGCCTCATTCGTTAGTCAAGTGTCAAACATTCAACAGGTCTGTACTGTAACCCTGTACCGTGAGCCTCAATTTTACACATTATGAGATGCTGATTCTGACCTCATTCGTTAGTCAAGTATCAACTTTCAACAGGTCTGTACTGTAACCCTGTACCGTGAGCCTCAATTTTACACATTATGAGATGCTGATTCGGGCCTCATTCGTTAGTCAAGTATCAAACGTTCAACAGGTCTGTACCGTGAGCCTCAATTTTACACATTATGAGATGCTGATTCGGACCTCATTCGTTAGTCAAGTATCAAACGTTCAACAGGTCTGTACCGTGAGCCTCAATTTTACACATTATGAGATGCTGATTCGGGCCTCATTCGTTAGTCAAGTGTCAAACATTCAACAGGTCTGTACTGTAACCCTGTACCGTGAGCCTCAATTTTACACATTATGAGATGCTGATTCTGACCTCATTCGTTGTCAAGTATCAAACGTTCAACAGGTCTGTACCGTGAGCCTCAATTTTACACATTATGAGATGCTGATTCTGACCTCATTCGTTAGTCAAGTATCAAACTTTCAACAGGTCTGTACTGTAACCCTGTACCGTGAGCCTCAATTTTACACATTATGAGATGCTGATTCGGGCCTCATTCGTTAGTCAAGTGTCAAACTTTCAACAGGTCTGTACTGTAACCCTGTACCGTGAGCCTCAATTTGACACATTATGAGATGCTGATTCTGACCTCATTCGTTAGTCAAGTATCAAACTTTCAAACAGGTCTGTACTGTAACCCTGTACCGTGAGCCTCAATTTTACACATTATGAGATGCTGATTCTGACCTCATTCGTTAGTCAAGTATCAAACTTTCAACAGGTCTGTACTGTAACCCTGTACCGTGAGCCTCAATTTTACACATTGAGATGCTGCTTCGGACCTCATTCGTTAGCCAAGTGTCAAACTTTCAACAGGTCTGTACTGTAACCCTGTACCGTGAGCCTCAATTTTACACATTATGAGATGCTGATTCTGATCTCATTCGTTAGTCAAGTGTTAAACTTTCAACAGGTCTGTACTGTAACCCTGTACCGTGAGCGTCAATTTTTACACATTATGAGATGCTGATTCGGACCTCATTCGTTAGTCAAGTATCAAACTTTCAACAGGTCTGTACTGTAACCCTGTACAGTGAGCCTCAATTTTTACACATTATGAGATGCTGATTCGGACCTCATTCGTTAGTCAAGTATCAAACTTTCAACAGGTCTGTACTGTAACCCTGTACAGTGAGCCTCAATTTTTACACATTATGAGATGCTGATTCGGACCTCATTCGTTAGTCAAGTATCAAACTTTCAACAGGTCTGTACTGTAACCCTGTACAGTGAGCCTCAATTTTTACACATTATGAGATGCTGATTCTGACCTCATTCGTTAGTCAAGTGTCAAACTTTCAACAGGTCTGTACTGTAACCCTGTACAGTGAGCCTCAATTTTTACACATTATGAGATGCTGATTCTGACCTCATTCGTTAGTCAAGTATCAAACATTCAACAGGTCTCTACTGTAACCCTGTACAGTGAGCCTCAATTTTTACACATTATGAGATGCTGATTCTGACCTCATTCGTTAGCCAAGTGTCAAACTTTCAACAGGTCTGTACTGTAACCCTGTACCGTGAGCCTCAATTTTACACATTATGAGATGCTGATTCTGACCTCATTCGTTAGCCAAGTGTCAAACTTTCAACAGGTCTGTACTGTAACCTTGTACCGTGAGCCTCAATTTTACACATTATGAGATGCTGATTCTGACCTCATTCGTTAGCCAAGTGTCAAACTTTCAACAGGTCTGTACTGTAACCCTGTACAGTGAGCCTCAATTTTTACACATTATGAGATGCTGATTCTGACCTCATTCGTTAGTCAAGTGTCAAACTTTCAACAGGTCTGTACTGTAACCCTGTACCGTGAGCCTCAATTTTACACATTATGAGATGCTGATTCTGACCTCATTCGTTAGTCAAGTATCAAACTTTCAACAGGTCTGTACTGTAACCCTGTACCGTGAGCCTCAATTTTACACATTATGAGATGCTGATTCTGACCTCATTCGTTAGCCAAGTATCAAACTTTCAACAGGTCAGTACTGTAACTCTGTACCGTGAGCCTCAATTTTACACATTATGAGATGCTGATTCTGACCTCATTCGTTAGCCAAGTGTCAAACTTTCAACAGGTCTGTACTGTAACCATGTACCGTGAGCCTCAATTTTACACATTATGAGATGCTGATTCTGACCTCATTCGTTAGCCAAGTGTCAAACTTTCAACAGGTCTGTACTGTAACCATGTACCGTGAGCCTCAATTTTACACATTATGAGATGCTGATTTTGACCTCATTCGTTAGTCAAGTATCAAACTTTTAACAGGTCAGTACTGTAACCCTCTACCGTAAGCCTCAATTTTTACACATTATGAGATGCTGATTCGGACCTCATTCGTTAGTCAAGTGTCAAACTTTCAACAGGTCTGTACTGTAACCCTGTACCATGAGCCTCAATTTTACACATTATGAGATGCTGATTCGGACCTCATTCGTTAGTCAAGTATCAAACGTTCAACAGGTCTGTACCGTGAGCCTCAATTTTACACATTATGAGATGCTGATTCGGGCCTCATTCGTTAGTCAAGTATCAAACGTTCAACAGGTCTGTACCGTGAGCCTCAATTTTACACATTATGAGATGCTGATTCGGACCTCATTCGTTAGTCAAGTATCAAACGTTCAACAGGTCTGTACCGTGAGCCTCAATTTTACACATTATGAGATGCTGATTCGGGCCTCATTCGTTAGTCAAGTGTCAAACATTCAACAGGTCTGTACTGTAACCCTGTACCGTGAGCCTCAATTTTACACATTATGAGATGCTGATTCTGACCTCATTCGTTAGTCAAGTATCAAACTTTCAACAGGTCTGTACTGTAACCCTGTACCGTGAGCCTCAATTTTACACATTATGAGATGCTGATTCGGGCCTCATTCGTTAGTCAAGTATCAAACGTTCAACAGGTCTGTACCGTGAGCCTCAATTTTACACATTATGAGATGCTGATTCGGACCTCATTCGTTAGTCAAGTATCAAACGTTCAACAGGTCTGTACCGTGAGCCTCAATTTTACACATTATGAGATGCTGATTCGGGCCTCATTCGTTAGTCAAGTGTCAAACATTCAACAGGTCTGTACTGTAACCCTGTACCGTGAGCCTCAATTTTACACATTATGAGATGCTGATTCTGACCTCATTCGTTAGTCAAGTATCAAACGTTCAACAGGTCTGTACCGTGAGCCTCAATTTTACACATTATGAGATGCTGATTCTGACCTCATTCGTTAGTCAAGTATCAAACTTTCAACAGGTCTGTACTGTAACCCTGTACCGTGAGCCTCAATTTTACACATTATGAGATGCTGATTCGGGCCTCATTCGTTAGTCAAGTGTCAAACTTTCAACAGGTCTGTACTGTAACCCTGTACCGTGAGCCTCAATTTGACACATTATGAGATGCTGATTCTGACCTCATTCGTTAGTCAAGTATCAAACTTTCAACAGGTCTGTACTGTAACCCTGTACCGTGAGCCTCAATTTTACACATTATGAGATGCTGATTCTGACCTCATTCGTTAGTCAAGTATCAAACTTTCAACAGGTCTGTACTGTAACCCTGTACCGTGAGCCTCAATTTTACACATTATGAGATGCTGCTTCGGACCTCATTCGTTAGCCAAGTGTCAAACTTTCAACAGGTCTGTACTGTAACCCTGTACCGTGAGCCTCAATTTTACACATTATGAGATGCTGATTCTGATCTCATTCGTTAGTCAAGTGTTAAACTTTCAACAGGTCTGTACTGTAACCCTGTACCGTGAGCGTCAATTTTTACACATTATGAGATGCTGATTCGGACCTCATTCGTTAGTCAAGTATCAAACTTTCAACAGGTCTGTACTGTAACCCTGTACAGTGAGCCTCAATTTTTACACATTATGAGATGCTGATTCGGACCTCATTCGTTAGTCAAGTATCAAACTTTCAACAGGTCTGTACTGTAACCCTGTACAGTGAGCCTCAATTTTTACACATTATGAGATGCTGATTCGGACCTCATTCGTTAGTCAAGTATCAAACTTTCAACAGGTCTGTACTGTAACCCTGTACAGTGAGCCTCAATTTTTACACATTATGAGATGCTGATTCTGACCTCATTCGTTAGTCAAGTGTCAAACTTTCAACAGGTCTGTACTGTAACCCTGTACAGTGAGCCTCAATTTTTACACATTATGAGATGCTGATTCTGACCTCATTCGTTAGTCAAGTATCAAACATTCAACAGGTCTCTACTGTAACCCTGTACAGTGAGCCTCAATTTTACACATTATGAGATGCTGATTCTGACCTCATTCGTTAGCCAAGTGTCAAACTTTCAACAGGTCTGTACTGTAACCCTGTACCGTGAGCCTCAATTTTACACATTATGAGATGCTGATTCTGACCTCATTCGTTAGCCAAGTGTCAAACTTTCAACAGGTCTGTACTGTAACCTTGTACCGTGAGCCTCAATTTTACACATTATGAGATGCTGATTCTGACCTCATTCGTTAGCCAAGTGTCAAACTTTCAACAGGTCTGTACTGTAACCCTGTACAGTGAGCCTCAATTTTTACACATTATGAGATGCTGATTCTGACCTCATTCGTTAGCCAAGTGTCAAACTTTCAACAGGTCTGTACTGTAACCCTGTACCGTGAGCCTCAATTTTACACATTATGAGATGCTGATTCTGACCTCATTCGTTAGTCAAGTATCAAACTTTCAACAGGTCTGTACTGTAACCCTGTACCGTGAGCCTCAATTTTACACATAATGAGATGCTGATTCTGACCTCATTCGTTAGTCAAGTATCAAACTTTCAACAGGTCTGTACTGTAACCCTGTACCGTGAGCCTCAATTTTACACATTATGAGATGCTGATTCTGACCTCATTCGTTAGTCAAGTATCAAACTTTCAACAGGTCTGTACTGTAACCCTGTACCGTGAGCCTCAATTTTACACATTATGAGATGCTGATTCTGACCTCATTCGTTAGTCAAGTATCAAACTTTCAACAGGTCTGTACTGTAACCCTGTACCGTGAGCCTCAATTTTACACATTATGAGATGCTGATTCTGACCTCATTCGTTAGTCAAGTATCAAACTTTCAACAGGTCTGTACTGTAACCCTGTACCGTGAGCCTCAATTTTTACACATTATGAGATGCTGATTCGGACCTCATTCGTTAACAAAGTGTCAAACTTTCAACGAAAAATTCTCATTCATATTTTCATTTACTTTAAAGTTTATTTATTTATTTGTTGAATTAATTAAGTAATTAATTATGCATTTAATCACTTATTTAATTATTTAAGTATACATATTTCTCTCTGTGGCATGCAGAATATTAAAATACTGTAATATAATAATTGTTGAGGAAACCGATTTATATAAGAGTATACTCATGTTCTGGGATCCTCTGTATAAACGTTAATTATTTTTGTAAAACGTAGTTCATACATAAATAAATAAATATTTTTTAAACTAAATTTTCGACAGATCTGTCCTGTATATATTGTGATACTATGTCAGAAGTCCACAATCATTCCTTACTAAGACTTCCCTTAACTTAAATCTGCTAAAAATTCTAATCGTAATACTTAATTTTGTTAATTTACAAGCTATTCAGGAATTTCAGGTGTTATTTTGAAGATCGCGTCTACCTTTAAACATCTTTGTTTAGTTTTTAAGCACATGTATTTCAAAATTTATTCCAAAAAATGGCTAAATTTAAGGAAAAATCTTAGTTAGAAATAATTGTGTAACTAGAACCTGACACTTGAAAAGCCCCAATATTTAAATTACTAGTAGTATCAACAGAGCTAATTTTTAATAAAAAATCAACCATTTTTTTAAAAAAGAAATGTTCCGTATTATCAACGGTTCGCTTGATTTTCTTTTCCGCAAGGACGCCTACAAAATTATTTATTAAAAACGGTTCTATTTCAATTTAATAGAGTTAATTTCCATACATTGTTAATTGCATAAAGACCGAACTAAGGCATACAGGTGTCTAAAGTTTAACACTGAGCTAACGAAAAGAAGACGAAGTTCGGCTGTAGATTGATCGAAATGTTAACAGCTAGTTGCTGATAAGCTGTCGCATGATATAAAGATCGCTACTTTCGAAATATAGCCAACGAAGAGCCGAATCAAAACTTGTTCCGACGGTTAGCCGCTTAGTGCACAGGTATACCCGGGGTATTTTTATAAAATGCTTAAAATCCATCCCGGGTACTCTGGCTTAGTACGTGTTAAACTTTCGACAGGCCTGTACTGCACATATATATGTAATTTATTTACACCCACTCACACACATTTAAAAGAATCACTATACATGTAATTATTAAACCTTTATTGAAAATAAATAAACATGTACATCGATATAAATTAATAATGGGGCTTTACGGCTCGACGATCGTTACCATGGAGTAATATAAACAATATGGCGGTTTATTTAAAGCGATTACGTATGTAAACCATGCATGGCGGACTTAGAATGTATATGGAGAAGGATTATCTCGAAATTATTTAACTGGTAAGAGTAATGCACACGCTCTCGTGTGTGTGTGTGTGTGTGTGTGGTGTGTGTTGTGTGTGTGTGTGTGTGTGTGTGTGTGTTAGAGAGAGACTCCAATAGTTGACGGGGTATTTCCCCTGGGAGGTGGCAGATCGACCAATAGACTGATATCGGGTAGTTTCGATTCAAGGTAGAATTTAACGTAATCAATTTTTACTCAAGAGGAGTCAAGTGTGTGTGTGTGTGTGTGTGTGTGTGTGTGTGTGTGAGAGAGAGAGAGAGAGAGGGGGGGAGAGAGAGAGGGCGGGTTAAATATATCTATGTTGTCTATTTAATACGTTCGCAATTTTTACATTGAATATACACGTATACATGCGTGTTCATTACATATTCATTCCTCTGACAAGTCAAAGTAAAACATTAAATTATAATAATAATAATAATAATAATAACACGAGTATTTGTATAATAACGCGAAACATGTATAATGATAATTTGTACATGTACCTAAATGATACTATAAACACGGAATGAAGAACATGATTTAGAATTTACTGACACCCATATTAAGGTGCCTTCACATGTATACATGTTAATAGGGACGATCACCATGATCAGAGATGGTGGAGTGAGTGAGTAATGGTGTTTAACGTCCCAGTCAAGAATATTTCACTTATATCGAGACGTCGCCAGCTATAGGCGAAGATGCAGAAATTTTGCCTGTGCGTTGCGCTAATGGCATTATACAGCAGGGTTCTTTAGCGTGCCAAGCCCACCGTGACACGGGACCTCGTTTATTTTAAGTTCCCATCCGAAAGAACCGCGACTTTCATTTCGTAATGCCGAGTGCTTGGCGAATCAGAGATGGTGGAGTTTCCGGACCTATAGCTACTGGAAGTCGGAGCAGAAATACTAGTACATGTTTTTGTTCGATTGGTGTTCAAACTCAGTAGAGTGGAATAATAATATGAATAATAAAATAATAATAATAATAATAATAATAATAATAATAATAATAATAATAATAATAAATACAAAATGAGTGCATGTGAGAAAAATAGATGCACGAGTGTATTCATATATCATTGAAATATACATCATATATTTACTAATAATAATAATAATGTAGTTAATTAAACAAAGTGGCTATATGTCAAGTAATAATAATAATGTAGTTAATTAAACAAAGTGGCTATATGTCAAGTAATAAATAATGTAGTTAATTAAACAAAGTGGCTATATGTCAAGTAATAATAATAATGTAGTTAATTAAATAAAGTGGCTTATATGTCAAGTAATAATAATAATGTAGTTAATTAAACAAAGTGGCTATATACAGGGTGTTACATAATATATGCAACCATTTCATTTGCTTATATTTTCATTATTTAGAAACATACAAATAAGATTAAGGTACTGTTAGAAAGGTGGTAACCTAAATATTTTTAATATATAAAAAGTACGGGAAAATTTGCCACCTGGCCTGATTATGATGACGTCATTATGATGTCATCAGATCAGGTGTTCTGTTTCAAAATGGAGTTCTCCAGTAAACATTATGCTGAAGTTGTTAGATTGTTCTATCAAACAAAATCACCTATTTATGTGATTAGAATGATGAAAAAACAGTATCCTGATTACAAAGAACTAAACAAATGGAAAATTTACAGAATGGTGCAGCGGTTTGAGCAGACTGGGTCAGTATTAGACTTTAGGCATAAAAATGAAGGGAGACCTAGGAGTGCGAGAAGTTCAGAAAATTTAACCACTGTTAGGACTGTTGTTGAAGAGACTCCACAAAAATCAGTCAGAAACATTCTAAGAGAAGTTAATGGTTATGTCAATACCAGAGTTAGTGCCTCAAGCTTTTATAGAATGTTGAAATTTGACTTGAAATTGACTCCCTACAAGATTTCAATTATGCAACATTTAAAGCCATCGGACATTGCTAGCAGACTTAACTTTGCATCATGGGCTGAACAAAGGAATGAAGGTTTTTGGAATAATGTGTGGTTTTCAGATGAAGCTCCTTTTACAAAACAAGAATTAAAAGCATCAATAAGGAGAGAAATCAGACTAATTTCTACCTTCACACTTGAATCTGTAATCAGAAATTTTTCTGAACGTATCCAGTTGGTAAAACGTCAAAATGGACGTCATTTAGAACACATACTATCAAATGACATAAATTAGCTTTGGGGCTTGTTATAAATATAAATTCATAACTTTTCCTTTTGTTATTATGTACAAAAAACTTGAAGACATAACAAACATTTTGATATGTCATTGATAATATTTGATTTAAAAATAATTTTTTTACAAGCATTTGTAATGGTTGCATATATATGAAACACCATGTATGTCAAGTAATAATAATAATGGGGTTTCACAGATGGGTCGGGCTCAAATAACAAATAAAAGTAGTAAAAAGTTCGAATATGCCCTTTTCATGTTCAACATGGCGGATGTAGATATCTAGTCAGTATAATTTACTCTCCCGGAGCACCTGGCCTCACTTCCCTGGTGGAAGTTCAAATGTTTAAGCAAACCTGCTCGTTTTTAACTTTTGACTTAGGTTTTTGTATTGTGATTTGAAGATGAACGGGTATGTTTGAATTTGATAAGTTTAAGATTGTTTGAAAAGTTTCGTAACTTGCTGTTTGTATTAAATACAGTACAGACCTTGCCAGTAGTTATCGGCAGCCGAGCTTTGAACTCTTTTTGAAGTACAATGTTAAACTTTCGTCATGTACAGTCAACCCTGTCTATAACGGCTACCCTATAGAACCAGTAAAAATGACCTTTATTAGCAGGTAGCTTTTATGTACAGGTTCAAATAATATGAATAAAGAACAATTATGATACAATTCTACTTGCCTTTATAAGCAGGTGTCCCTTATATAGAGATGGTCTGTAAGACAGGTTGAACTGTATCGGTATTATATAATATCGAAAACATTAAAGGGTTTTTACAATTATTTTAGGTTTGATTGGTGCGATGAGATGTAATAATTGGTAGTCTACCAGCTCGGGTCTATCAGCCTTACAACTACGCTAGTTCACACTATAGATTTTACATTGGTAACACAGCTCTCTCGATCTCATCCGAAGCAGTTTCTATTTGTAAAACTTTGTTTGATGTCATCTACATTTATATATTCCCGAATAAAGTTTTACTTGTTTGTAATGTTATTTAGCGTCGCATCAGCAATTTTTTCGCTCTTCGCGACGAGATTGAATTTTATACTATCTATGGATTATTCTAAGAAATAGTTGATATATGCCTGAGATCGATGTTCAAATGTTTTTTATTGTCGTCTGTCTTGTACTAGCGCACACCCGGGATGACTTTAATTTGCCAGCTTTCAGAGTTAAGCATACCACTCCCCTAGTCACATGATCCGGACACCCGGTATCTCCATGAATAAAGCTAAATTGACCACATATACTAGACAAGAAGTAGCTGTCGAAAATATAACACTAAGCTAAGTAATCAGGGCCGAATTGGCAGATCATTTCGGCCATCGTCAGGGCCGAATTGGCAGATCATTTCGGCCCTCGTGCGCTATATGTTGCCCACTCTTCGACAGTTATTGTCGATCTCTTGGAAGCTTTTTAACCACTTCCTATCGATATCTCACCCAATCGGTCGGCGAGCTTCGACTCCTTTTCGACCTAGTTCCACGTTCTTTTGTTTACAAACGTCGCGGGCGTAGCTAGCTAAACAAGAAGTGCTTACCCTTCCTGAGCACCCGGCCTCACTTCCCTGGTGGAAATAAACGAGTTTAACTAAGTTATTATTTCAAAGTTATATTTTGCTTTGGAATTGTCATTTGAACATGGATTGGTGTGTTTGCTTTTTATTTCGGTAGTCTAGTGTTAATCTTTTGACAAGTCTGTGCTGTTTAATGATAATGAAAACCAAATTTGTCTTATTTTATTTGATATAGGGCATATCATCAACAATGGGTTGTGCGGCCTCATCATCAGGAAATGTTAAGACACAACAAGGGACGCAAGAGGCAAAAAACAAAGGTCTGAAAGTCGTGGATATCGAGATTGAAAGAGATGAAGCAAATGAATGGATTATAGAGGAGCTCAAACAATATATATCGAAATTCCAGGAACATTTACCGAAAAGCAGAAAAGAAAATTATTGTACAAAAGAGTTAGAAAAACCTCTGGAAGACATTAATGATAAATACTCATACGCAATGGAAGATGACATCATTCTGCGCAGGGAAATTGGAAAGGAATTAGTAACATCCGGTACAATTAAAATGCTTTGTGATTTACATGTTGCTATGGTAACATTAAAAAATAGAAAAGGCTTGGATTTAGAGTTAAGAAACAGTATAATAGTTCATATCTTAGGAATATTGATAGATTTCTCGGACTCATTTCCGGAGTACTCATATCTGATAATGAATCATCCAAAATTTGTACCAGTAATTGGAGAAAAGCTGAATATCTTCCGTGCCGAAAAGAAAGGTACCGAAGAATCACTTGACGATAGCGACATTAAAGACATCGACGACATCGACGACGAAAATGAGGTATCATTAAGAAATTGAAATGTTTCGAGAGTATACATTACACAGAGTTACAGTATATAGGCCTGTCGAAACTTTTACACTGAGCTAAAGAAAAATCAAAAACAAACACACTTATACCTATGCCCTAATCACAATACAGAACTATTTTCTCATTTACAATTAATATTATGCCCCCATTTCAATTGGAGTAACAATACAATTTCCATGTAAACTGTTTCCATGTTGACGATATTTTGGCCGAAAGTTACTACCGAATACAAGTAGTTTACTCTGGAGAATAATTACTAACATTTCCCAATTTCAGCACTTAAGCTCCAAAGCTTCCATTAACATGACTCGTTCGGTTTACATATATTCAGTTTTCACGATTTATTCCGTTTCCATGACTTATTTAGTTATCATGTATCCAGTTTACTCCCATGGTGCATACAGGGTTGGTTGATTGATAAAATGGGGGTTATATCCCAATCTAGAATATTTCACTTATATCGAGACGCCATCAGCTATAGTTGAAGTAGCAGAAATTTTGACTTTTGCTATGCGCTCAGGGCAATATGTAGGAAGGGTACTTTAACGTGCCACGTCTGACGTGACACAGGACATCGGATTTTAAGGCCTCTTCCAAAGGACCCCGTGACTTTCATTTCTAAATGCTGTGTGTTTTAATAAGGACTGTCATTGACTTTTTAATACTGGTCAGACCCCGGAGTTGGGTTCGAACCCACGACCCTACCCGTCCCAAGCGAACACTCTACACATTGCGCTACCGTAGTGGTCGACATAATTAAAAGTAACAGTAGTTAGTATTTTTCTAAAGTTGGTGCTAGTTAAAATCTGAATATCCTCACAAGCTATGATATAATATACTATACAAAGTATTTCCTTAGCTTTCGGTTAAATATATTTCGGACCTTCGGATTTTTTTTTTACCCCTTCAGGAAAATTTGGTTTTACAACCTTGGTCCTATGACTGAAAATTTTCAATTTACACATATTTAGTTTCATTACCATGGTAACCGGAAATTCGAGCCCTATGAACCATATTTTGTATAATAATAATAATAATAATAATAATAATAGTAATGACTTTATTTTTAGGGTTGCTTATTTGGACCAAGCCAATCTTACATAAGTGATCACATACTATTAATACAAGTAACATTTCTATACATGTAGTAATTTAAAAAAATAATTAAAATAATAATCACGCAAAATATAAAACATGCTAAGTATAAAACTATGTACAAGTATATATATATATTAAAAACCAAATGTTAAGATGATACATGTATAATATTATCGAATTAATAAGTAAAACAAGTACTTTGGTGTAACTTTTTGAAATTCTTCAAAGATGTCGCGTTTTTAATTGTGTTGGTAATATTATGAGTTTTTTCATTGACAGGATGACGGCTTTCCTCTCAAGACCATTACGATTATACATAACCTTGGCATGGTTGACGAAAACATTTCCAAATTGAGGGATTTAAAATTTGTAGAGATTTTAACTAAATACCTTGATTACCCTAACAAATACGTACGCTTTGACGCCATCACTGCCCTAGCTGATATAGTTAATGAAGAAGAAAGCGAAGTTTTACAGGAAGGACAACATACTTTTAAATTTCTGAATAAAGTGTTTAGATTAGCACTGGAAGACGAACAAAGACATTATTACGGTTTTGCTGCCTGGGAACTTGCACGAAGTGAGTGGTTAAATTTACCCATTATGTTTTACCTTTTACCTTTTCTTTGAGGTCGATACCTGCCGAGTAAGCACTTTGTACTTCTGGGACCCATTTGTTACTTTGTCTTCATACGGTTGTCACTTCCGGTCTTACACACTGTGGATTGAACTTGAAACCAACATTTTTCCATCTTCGACCGGAAGTGACGCCTCTATCTTGTATGTTATGTATTCGAGTGAGTGAGTGACTTAGTGTAAGTGAGTGGGTGAGTGAATGTGAGCAAGTAAGTAAGGAAGTGAGCAAATAATTGAGGGAGTGAGTGAGTGAGTAAATGGTTGTGAGTAAGTGAGTGAAGGAGTTAAAGTGAATGTGAGTAAGTGAGTGAGTGAGTGGTTGAGGAAGGGAGGGAGTGTGAGTGAGTGAGTGAGTGAGTGAGTGAGTGAGTGAGTAAGGGATGGAGTTAAAGTGAGTGTGAGTGAGTGAGAAAGGGATGGAGTTAAAGTGAGTGTGAGTGAGTGAGAAAGGGATGGAGTTAAAGTGAGTGTGAGTGAGTGAGTGTACAATGAATGAAATTGGGTTTGATCACCTTTTTGAAATAATATTTTAGACTTAGCTACCACAAACTTAAAAATAAAGATTTCAATACCCTATAAAAAAAGAAAATAACATTTGTTGAAGAGAGGTGAGAATACGAATCTTCGTCTTTCCTCAGGACAACCATACATCTACTTTAAGACAACTATCTTTAGTTTATAAGTTATTTGATTGATATCAAAGTGGCATCAGCTTTATACAAAGTTAAAATGCACACAGTTACAATTCGCTCATGACACTGAGGGTATCATATCCACCCTTATACCCTTATTAATTACACATTTAAACATCATGGTGAATAGGCATCGGCCTTAATTGACTCATATGAATATAGATATTGCACTATTCTGTGAGTTTGCGTCGTAAATGTTCCATTATACCGTTCCGCGCAAACATTATGGGACCTAGATCACATACCAACACCAACCCCACACACCCCCTTGAAGATAGTAAGATTACTCATTCCTAAGATCACATACCAACACCCACCCCACCCACACCCTTAAAAATAGTAAGATTACTCATTCTAAGATCACATACCAACACCCACCCCACCCACCCCTTGAAGATAGTAAGATTACTCATTCCTAAGATCACATACCAACACCCACCCCACCCACCCCCTGAAGATAGTAAGATTACTCATTCCTAACAAGTTTTATATTATTTATTTTAAGCAATAAGACAAATAGCCATGAATGACACCAACAAAAGGGCTTTGGTGGAAACTGGTTGTCTACCTTCATTGGTAAAGCTTGCACAAAGCAATGACACAAGGGAACGTAAAGGTAAGATGTTTGTTTTTTAGTCAAATTGACGGATCGCCGGTCACGCCCACTATGTTCCGACAAAGGGTCGACATGCATGAATTTCACGCAAAAAGAATGAAAACTCGGTCTGTGTTGTGCGGTTTAATTATGTCACTGACACTAGAACGTCATTAGTTGCCGTGACGCTGCTTTGGTACCGTGATGGCGGCCAGTGTCGGAACGTTGTGGCGTGGCCGGCGATACGTCAATTGTAACCCCTACGCCTGCAGATTTATTGGATCATTGTAGCGCATCTCTGTTTCCGATTAAGTGAATGTGTCTTAAACCATTTTTTAAAATTTAATTATTAAAGTCAATCAAAAAATTGGTATATCACAATAATAATTATGACAAATGTAAAGTTTGAGTTTGGTATAATGGCGTCTTACGCCAAGAATTTCCCCTCGTTAATACACCAGTATAGTTTTGGAATGGAGTAATGTTCTAAGTTTATGAATGGTGGAGGAAACAGGAAAATCATCCGAATAAAACAACCGATTTTCGGCAAGCGACCTGTCAAATTAGAATCTGTCAAAATAAGCTTCGAGCCGAAGCAATGAGAGGGCTGTAATTCATGAGTGCGCCCTTTTAACTTCCGGGCCACTGAGGTTGCGAGTAAATTTTACCATTGACAAATATTTTGTTTCCTAATGGCTTATCCGTACCAACAACATTTAAATAAACAAAGGTGTTGGTCCATAATAAATATTAAAATTAAATGTCAAGCGGACGTGTCAATATTGTTTGTCTATACATAACACTAGCATTATTTTACTTACTGTAATTTATTACACACATGACGGAACAGCACTGGGTGCTTACCCTTCCAGACCATCTGGCCTCACTTCCCTAGTGGAAGTTGCTTTTGAATTGTGATTTGGAGAAGGATTGGTATGATTGTTTTTATAACTAGTATTTCGTTTCATAGAATGGTATTTGTTTTTTTATTTAGAGGCAGTCGGCGCCCTGTGGACATTGTCATTTGATAAAGAAAATCGAAAAACCATGGTAAATGACAAAAACCTCGGTATCGTGGAGATTTTTATTACATACCGTACGTCCGAAGACGAAGATGTTAGCAAGTCATGTACTGGAGCTCTATGGAATTTAAGAGAAGAATTATCTGGATTAGACAAATACAAAAACTTAGGTATTTATTTATAACTACGATATTGTTATATTTTTATAATACAGACCGGTCGAAAATTTAATAGTAGACTAACAAATCGGTAACTTAATCTCTCGGTAGCTATTTGGCCACTGTCTATCCATAATATTTTCTCACACATGAGACTAATAGAATCTTACACCGGCAACAGTGTAAGACAAAGATATCTCAAACGAGGATGAATATTTACCTGTCCAGAACGAGCTTTAGCGATTACATGATGTGCAGTCGAGTAAATACATGTATTTGCTTCAGTTTTTGATTCGAATTTAAATTTGAGTTTAGCACAAACACGAATTCACACAAGTTGAGTCTAGTAATGGTGTTTAACTTACCAATCAAGAATATTCTACTTATATCGAGACGTCGCCAGCAATAAGCGAATGTGCAATAATTTTGCTTGTGTGTTGCGCTGATGGCATTGTACAGCAGAGTTCTTTATCGTGCTATGCCTACCATGACACGGGACGTCGTTTATTTTAAGTTCCAATTCGAAAGAACAGTGGCTTTCATTTTGTAAAATGCCGAGTGCTTGGCGAAATAACATTCAATATCTTGGGTCAGACCCGGTCGGGGATCGAACCCACAAACCCCCACTTACGGAGCAAGCACTTTACCAACTGAGCTACTGCAGTGGTACGAATTCACATGAAGATTACGGCCTGATGTAGACTTTATAAACACATTTCAACTGGTCAATTTGCTAGATCTTTTCTTTTGGAGACTAAAAAACAAAGTTAAAAATCAACAGACTTCAATTTCTTTATAACAAATTATTTTGCAGTGAAAGAGATAGGTGGCGTTAAAAAGAACGAAGATCAGTTCAATAGTGGAAAAGGTCACTTGATGATAAGTTACAACCATGCCGATAAGAAACTGATTTTGTACATCCGGGATTATCTGCGCAAGTCCGGATATAAAGTTTGGTTGGATGTGGACGACATGGCAGGATCTACATTACAGGCAATGGCCAGCGCAGTGGAAGGAGCTGAAATAGTGCTGATATGTTTTTCAAGAAAGTATAAAGACAGTGATAATTGTCGAGCTGGTAAGATTGTGTTTAAATTTTCATTGACAATATTTTTGTATTTATAAAAATTATATTATCATCAATGAGAGATTAAGGCCCTGATAGAAAAAAAATGTTTTCCATTATAAATCAAAAAACGAATTTACTAATCCATGTCCAAACATAACCCAGAAGTTAAAACTGACATTAAATTAAATACGTAAGCTTCCACCAATGAAGTAGGACATGTGCTTTGGAAGGGCAAGCACCTCCTGCAGTAGCTTTTTAGCTAGCTACACCCGTCACATGTCTAAGCAAAATTGAGCGAGAAGAAACATGGAACCATGAAAGTCAAATATATCCAGGGCAATCTTGGACACAGAGAGATTATACTTAACGACAATAAACTTATAATATTATAAACTAAGATGATAAAAAAGTTATTGTCCCTGAAATGTCTTGAAATGAAGATAATCTGTAGAAATTTGTTAACATTTAATTACAGAGACCAAAAATGTGCAACCATTCTCAGAACTAAGATCCATCGGTCTCTTGTTTAAAATCATAATTGTCAAATTTAAAATCATATTTGTGTGGCGGCTAGCTAAACAGGGGGTGCTTACCCTTCCGGAGCACCCGGTCTCACTTTCCTGCTAAAAGATCACGTCTCTTACCTTACTTGTCAATTTCAAAGTTTTTACTTTGCTTCTGGATTTTGATTCGGACATGGATTAGTATCTTTGTTTTGATCATACGCCGTTTTAAAAACGTACTTGTCAAACACTGTTTAAAACATATTTGTCAAACACCGTTGTGAAATCATATCTGTCAAACACTGTTTAAAACATATTTGTCAAACACCGTTGTGAAATCATATTTGTCAAACACGGTTTAAAACATATTTGTCAAATACCGTTGTGAAATCATATTTGTCAAACACCGTTTTATTTACTGTTTTAGAGGCCGAGTACGCATTTCAACAGCGTAAAAAGATAGTTCCCCTTAAAATGGAGTTTGGCTATAAACCTGATGGTTGGCTCGGCCTTATAATTGGCTCTAAAATATATCATGATTTTGGCGGGAAATACCCTGTAGAATCACGACTGGACGGACTAAGTAAAGATGTAAAATCGAAATATGATGGAGAAGAATCTGCGATAGTTGAACAAAAGTCATCAAGTGTGCCCGACAAGGTAATAAAGGGAGATAATTCTGTATATAACTAGGTCTCATTAAACACTTCCAGGTCACATAAGGTCAAGTGGCCATGGTCGCTTACATTTAGAGATAGAGCTGATAAATCTTATTTGTATAAGCAATATGTTATTGGAAATTAGAAGATACACCAAACAAATGTGCTATAACAAAAGTTAGGTAACGCTTAAGGTATATGTGCGTTATCTATAATAAAGTGGTCGATAGGATCCGGGTTAGGTTCAAATAATCACAAGTCATAAACACGTGTTCACCATATGGTTTGCTTATAATTTTGTTTAGCGACAAAAAATCAACGTGACGGTACGATTTTAGCAACTAATCATTGAAGTGTTTTAAATTTTTAAATTGCTTCAAATGGTGTATCATTTATTATGCCTATTCCGTACAGGAACCCACAGTGACGCCATAAAACTAACCTCTTTACCACGAGACCCTATGGGAACAGTGACGTCAGAAAACTAAGCTTTTTACCATGAGACCCTATGGGAACAGTCACGTCATAAAACTAACCTTTTTACCATGAGACCCTACGGGAACAGTGACGTCATAAAACTAACCTTTTTACCATGGGACCCTATGGGAAATTCTTTTATATACGCCCGTTTGAAGAAACGCATTATTATTAGACGTTTTTCATCTGTTTGTCCTTAATAGTTTGTCCAGCCTTCTATTTCAACATTTACTAAATTTGGTATACATATGCACCAGAAAAGAAGACAACTCTGAAAACTTTCCACGAGTTGTGTCCCTTGAAATATTATCGTCGTGTAATAAATATATATTCCAGTTCCTAATACACAAACGACTGGTGTTCTGTATCCAACATGTCTAATTTAATGATAATGATTTTTTCAGCCAGTTGAAACTCAATCAGAACCTGTTTATGCTCCTTTTCCCGTTGATGTTTCAAAATGGACAAAAGATGACGTCACAAAATGGTTGGATAAGCACAGTCTTGACAAGTAAGTTAGTTTCGAAAAGCTTACAATGCCCAATGTTAGTAAAATATGCATCTAGTTTTTCATAAAGTAGAGTATTTGGTTCGTATGTGAGAGGTTAGTGGTTCGAAACCTGACCTGGTTTGACCAAGACTTGAAACAGGTACTAACTGATTGGTCAAGATTAGTCTTCACTTATGTTTTGCCCTTGACAAAGTCGGCTCAAGGTCAACGTCAAGAACAAAGTCGTTGGCCCTTAATTTGCTAAATTTCATTTTTACATTACACGGAAATTTTGATATATTACACAAGAAGTATTACTACACTGTGAAATAAGGTATTACATAACTGGTTAGTTTATTTGATTATTTATCTAATTTGTCATTATTAATCATTAAGGTGATCATGTTTGTCATTTTTTGATATTGTTTTTTTTTCATTTTTAGAGAAAGATTTGGAACTTTGGACGGCAAGACAATTTCATACTTGCAATATCTCCATCAGCAGGTGAGTACAGATTTCCTGATATACTTCTTGTAATACAAATTAAAGACAGCAATTGAATGGGGTTTCATGTCTCAGTCAAGAATACTAGTATTTCACGAATATAAAGATGTCATCTGCTATAGGGGGGTAGCAGGGATTTTGACATTTGCATTGCGCCTATATCAATGTGCAGGGGGGGGTGGGGTTAAAGTCATTCCGAAGTATCCCGTTACTTCCATTCCTAAATGCCGAGTGCTTGGCGACAGAACAGTCACTACTTATTTTCAAGTCTTAAGTCAGACCCGGCCAGGGTTTAAACCCACGACTTCTCACATACGGAGCGAGCACCCTACCAATTAAGCTACAGAAATTGTTTTGAAATCATTTAAGAAGAGTCCGCCATTACGGACTCGATGTATAATCGCTAGTGTAGTATTTCCCGCCATAACGGACTCGATTCGGAATAATCGCTACAATAGTTATTCCCGCCATAACGGACTCGGTGTATCCCTAGAGTAGTTTTTCCCGCCATTACGGACTCGATGTATAATCCTAGTGTAGTATTTCCCGCCATAACGGACTCAATGCGGAATAATCGCTACAATAGTTTTTCCCGCCATAACGGACTTGATGTGACCCTAGAGTAGTTTTCTCCGCCATATCTTACTCTATGTGTAATCGCTACAGTTGTTTTTTTCCGCCATAGCGGACTCGATGCCCCAGAATTTGTATATTAGCCAACAACTGTAAGAGATATGAGTATAAATAAGCATTCCTATGTTTTCTAACAAAAGCGTTTATTTATTTATTTTTTTATTATATTTATTTATTTATTATTTATTTTATTTTATTTATTATTTATTATTTATTTAATTGTTTTAGACCGGCGATTCGTTCCATACGGCTTTGAAAGACCAACTAGATATCAAAGATTTACGACAATGGCGGGTTTAAGTGTGCAATAGAAGATACAAATATTTAAGTGAACAAACAAAAACGACCATGTACATATCAGAAGGAAAGAAACTGTCGTTATACAAAATGAGTTGTCCCCCTTGTTGGTGGTGTTCGTTTTCACCATTAGAGCTATGTACTACCATACCAATCGTTTTCAAATGATCCTTTTAGACATTAAAACCTCAGGTTAGTTCTGGTTAGATTTCGAGGTTTTCTACCTGGATGATGGTCACATGTGTATTTGATTGAAGTATTTCAAAATCTAATTAAAATAAAAACTTACTAAGAAAATTAAATGAAGAAAAAGTGTATTGCTGTAATCAGAAAGTAGCTAATCTGAAAACGAAACATATACGACATAAACTCACTTTTAGGGATACTAATGTTTCACATCCTTTAAACAATGCAATTATCTTTCTTTTTTCATTACAACAAAGACAGTTGCCATGGTAACAGATGTACACTCATTTGGAATATTGCATTGTATTAACGGTTATATATTCGTGTTACATTATTTTGGATAAGTAATTCGCCAGTTCGATGACAGTTTATATTTTTCATTTATTTTTAAGAATTTCAGGTAAATTTTAAAGGGAGATAATTTTTCTATATATTTATATCATTTGTTATCTGATAATACTCTGAATGTTTTTTGTTAATGATTTATATTTACTGTGTCAAATTTACGCTCAATAAGACGGAAAGAGTGCGTGCTTGGGAGAGCGAGTATGTGCATGCGTGTATTTATGCGTGCGCGCGTGTGTGTGTTAAACACCATGTACAGTGAGTGGGTAGGGTTTATTTGGGGTGTATGTCTGTTTTTTTTTTTTTTTTTTTTTTTTTTTTTTTGTATTTTGTCACTTATACTGCTTCACGCACATCCTTCTATAGATCCAGAAGTGCCGGTAAAAACGCGCGCGGTGTGTGTGTGTGTGTGTGTGTGTGTGTGTGTGTGTGTTTTGTCAGTTAATATCCTATACTGCCTCACGCACAATCGTCTTTAGATCCAGAAGTGCCAGCTCCAAGTTTTATTTTTATTTATTACTTATTTTCACAAATAAATGATTATAATGTAGTTTAGCTGTTTTTGTGTGTGTTTTATTTAAAATCGAACTGTTTAAACAATAGCAGAACGAAGTGAAATTCACAAAGAAAGCCTTTCAAGCTCTTTTTGAAGCGTTTGGTAATAAATCCTGGATTGTCACAGTGTAAAAAATGTCTCGAGAGTGATATTTAAAGCCAATTGTGAGAGAAGAAGTGATCGGTATGCCACCTTGCTATTTAGGTCACTGTTATGACTGTATTGTATCCGCAACGACAACGGATGTTTGGTACCGTTTCCGATTTCAAATTGTCATCGCAGTGGCTATGTAATTCGAAAAGATATGATTGACAGTAACAACCAAGAAGACAGTGTAACAAAGAATATATAAAAATGTGATAAGTAAAAACGTCTAAAATATTAATATTAAGACCGACAAATTATAAAACCAATCCCGGCTTTAGCTGAACAGCTCCTGGATGATGATATCATAACCAACATACTAATCCATGTCCGAATCACAATCCAGAAGCAAAGTAAAAACGAACATACTAATCCATGTCCGAACCATAATCCAGGAGCAAAGTAAAAACGAACATACTAATCCATGTCCGAACCACAATCCAGAAGCAAAGTAAAAACTTTCAAACTGACAAATTAGGTTAGACACGTGAACTGTCTGTCACCAGGGAAGTGAGGCCGGGTGCTCCAATAGGATAAGCACCTTCTGTTTAGCTAGCTATACCCGCCACGTGTGTAATCAAAATTTAGTAAAAGAAACATGGAACTAGTGTGTTTCAAGTATTTTTTTGGATAACTTAATACGCATTCACGACCAGTAGATCTTAAACACACACATTTAAAAATGGAGCGCTGTAGATCTTGATTTGTTTTTCGTCTCAATCAATATTCTTTCACTTATATTGAGACGGTCCACCCTTGAATGGTGTAGGAAACTGGAGCGTCAAGAGAAAACTAAAAACAAGAAAATAGACAAAAATTCTAACACTAACCAGAGTCGGATTCAAACCTACAAGTGGTGAAGGTGGCTGTGACCCGTTAGCCCATGCTTTAGGCCAACCTACCACCGAGGACCTGTTTCCATTTAGAAGGAGTTTGTATTAGTTTAAACAATATTTATTTGAAAATCAAATCAATAACATAATGAAACAATTTATAAATCAGGATCCTGGAACAAGAGTAAAACTCTTATATTTACCAGTTTCCTGTGCATCTATAATATAACAATTTATACAACATGGCATTATATACAAGCAATTAAGTAAGGCATTCTGTAGAACATTATGAATGCGAGAGAGAGAGAGAGAGAGAGAGAGAGAGAGAGAGAGAGAGAGAGAGAGAGATACACATAAATCAATGGAGTATGAATAGTTTTCAGTGAAATCGTTTGGATTGGCGAATGAATTCATAAACATGTAAGAACACTTCAGCATTTTTCGCTGGTGTTAGTGAACTATCTCCATATAACAATGTACTCAAATTATTATGGCAATTCAAGGTTCCTATAGTACGACGTCGAATAACATGATACAAAGGGCAGTGTAATAAAAAGTGTTCCGTATTCTCAATTTGACCACATAAACAATAAGGGTTTTCTATGAGATCTTTATGAAAGAGATGGGAATGTAATGAAATGCATTTTAAGCGCAATCGACAATAATGTATTTGTTCAATACGATCGCCAATATTAAAGTAGGATGGGATCTGTGATTCATTATTGAGGAAAGTTTTGAATTGGGAAATAGAGCCTTCACGAATATGTATAGGTAGATCATTCCAATCTCTTGTTGCAGAAGGTAGGAACGATTTTAAGTAAGTATCCGTTTTGCACAAGAACGTGTCTAAATTGCTAGATGTACGTGTGTTATAAGAGTGTCTCTGGGAAGTTGTTGAAGGTACCAAGTCGTTTAGATATTGAGAAGACAGGCCGTGATACATTTTGTAGAATTGTAACAGTTTATGTTTTTTACGACGGTATTCTAAAGTTTCCCAACCAACTTCTTGATACAATAAGGACAAACTAGATAATTTGGTGGCTCCGCAAACTGCGCGAGCCGCTTCAATGTTAATTTTTTCTAGCTTATTGATATATTCCTGGGTGAGGTTGTCCCAGAGGATGTCTCCATATTCTAGTAATGGCCGAATGAAGGTGAAATATATTTTTTCGAGAGATTTGCGATCAAGTTGGAATTTTAATTTCTTGAGAATAGCTTATCTAGAGTAAACTTTTTTGATTAGATCGTCAACGTGAGCTTTCCATGTATCGTCATTTGACAATATAATACCGAGATGTTTATGGTAATCAGCTTCAAGTATTAATGAATTGTCCAAGTATATTGCCGGATGAAATGGTTGTATTAATTTTCGAGAAAAAATCATAGATTCTGTTTTTTGAGAATTAAAGGATACGAGCCATTGCTTTGACCAGTGTGGATAGTTTCCAAATCGTTATTTAATGACATTGAAGCGTCAGATGTGTCATATACCATTTTTTTAAATTTAATCATAAAATACATTCAAAAAATGGTATATGACAATATTGTCATATACCATTTTTTGAATGAATTTTATGATTAAATTAAAAAAAATGGTATATGACAGATGGATCATCAACAGTTACATATAGGGATGTGTCATCAGCAAAAAGCCTTATATTACTGTCAATACTTTCAACAATATCATTTATATAAATTATAAAAAGTATAGGTCCAAGAATTGAACCTTGTGGAACCCCCGCAGTTACAGGTAACAAATTTGAACAATTGTTTTTGATAACTACTCTTTGGTTCTATTGCTAAGATAACTTTTAAACCATTGCAGTAAATTTCCTTTAATACCTATGTTATTAAGTTTGTACAAAAGACCTGCGTGCCATACTCTATCGAAGCCTTTGCTAATATCGCAAAACACCATCCTTACTTCCTTGCCCATATCCAATGCCCTCCCGATTTCGTTACATACATATAAAAGTTGATTTGTAGTTGAGTCAACCTTTCTAAAGCCTGATTGAAAATGTGTAATTATTTGAAACTCTTCAAGATAAATAGACATATGTTTTAAGACGCATCGTTCCATGGTTTTACCCAAGACTGACAGAAGAGATATAGGTCTATAATTCTTAACATCTTCTTAAAGATAGGAATAACATTAGCCATTTTCCAACATTTTGGGTAAGAGTTAGAGAGTAGAAGTCTGTTGTAAAAAATAGATAGGGGATAGGATAATTCATGAGCTGCTATTTTGAGCAGTCGTGGGTTTATTGTGTCGGGACCTGGTGATTTAGTTGGATCTAGAGAAAGTAATGCATCCTTAACGTCAGATGGGGTAATTTCTATCTTATCAATACCGTAAGGTGGAGGATGTAATTCTGGTTATAAGGTGACATTTCTATCGTCAAGCGTTGATTGGTCAGTAAAGTATTCGTTTAAAACATTGGCTTTGTCTTGGTCTTCAAAATAAATGTTGTTGTTATAAGAAAGTGCAGGTATTGTTGTATTAGATTTTCCAGTCAAAATGTACTTAGCTATTTGCCACCACTGTTTAGTCGAGACTTTATTAGATGTTAGTTTATTAGATAATTCTTCTGTATATGCACTTTTAGCATTTCTTATTGAGGTAACGCAAATGTTTGTATTAGCGATAGTATCCAAGGAACACTGAAGATTGAACTCTTCCTTGAGTAATGGCCTGTATCACACTCTTCAGAGACTTTCTCTGAATTGAGACGCACCAATCTACTCACTAAAAGGATCAGATTAACGAGTCTAGTATTTAAAAGGTCCTTTTTTAAATTTGATAGGAGTTTGTTATCAGGTCAACAGGTCAGCTGAAAGAGCATACTCATAAACACCATAGAGTCGACATGCATGATCTGCCATATCTTCGAAAGGACACTTATGTGTTTATAACAGATACTGAGTAAGATAACGAGTATATTGCACATGTTCAGCATCCAACAAACTCATTTGTTGGGTGTGTTTACCAAGTTACAAATAATTTTGGTGGTAGGCAATGCAGGTGTACCGACATTTTTTTCTGCAGTCCAGTATAATTTATTAAGTGAAACAGCACTGTCAGATCTAGACGATAAGCTGTTGTCTAATGGTAACATGGGTAATTTGAGACACTGTAAGCCAAATCTAGACAGTACACTACCTTTTCACTTATACCAGATTGATGGACCTAGCTAACAGTCTGTAGTCATAGTGTGTGTCTCATAGCGCTTATTTGGAGTGGAAATAGTAGATCAAAATATCAAAAACTATCATTCAACCAAAACTTAACAAAAAATATGAGTTCTACTCAAACCCATGAATTTGTAAAAGGTTGCTGCATTATCGGTGACAAATTTTACTGCAGATTTCCGAAACGATAATACTTCATCATATGAATTAATATATCAATGTTCATGTGAAATTTGAATCAATTTACTGCTGCAAAGTTATGATTTTGTTAAATAAAAAGTAGAAATATAGTTTGGTTTCCATTCATGGTAATATGTGACTGAATTAACTGTGATGGAAATAATGAGACTTTGAAAACTTCTCCGTTGGATACACGCTTAAAAGAAACCTTGGCAAAGTGGAACTAGCCTTTTCGATAGATTTAGTAAAGCTGTAATCACTAAGATCATATTTTAAATTTGTTATTAAAAGGAATTGTTCGAGCTTCATTTATGAACGTTAAATCATGGTTAAGTTACACAGTATCGAATGTGATATACTAAGTTGTATCTAATGATAAAAACCCTGTTACTCCTTCCCTTGTCTGGTCAAAATCGTTAAATATACATTTAATTTGCGCTAAATGTTAAAAAACAACACCGGAAATGAGTTCCTCATCCCTGAAAACATTTAAAACGGCATATTACAAGCTATTGTAAAACAATTTCTTTTCAATCTGGCGTCAGAAAGCCATCTTGGATATATGCAAATTATGCAATTTGCCCAATGTTGCCTGCAGGCAACTAACCTAATTTTACTCTAGGGACTCAAAGTAATACAAAACAGCAAAAAAAAAACTTCATAGGAAAAAACATTTCTTGGTTAAAGTATTGAATATATGGGAGTGTCAACTCTACTATATGTGAGTATTCTTCACTTAGGCCCCTGCCTGCAATGTGAGTGTTCTAGAAAAATCAACGCCAAACAAATCACCACAATCTCAGAGCACTTTATTTTTGTATACATTCATGATGAACTTGTGTTTTGCGAAACTGGTTCAATTTTAGGACTATGGGTCAGCCTTGTAATAAAGCAATCATTATTTAATAAGATCTGCTGATATACAATGTCGCAGATAAACATTACATAATCACATTATACTGACATCGAGCTAACCAACAGGGGCCATTTGTAAGGGAAAACCAGCCACTTTCCACATATGGTGTTACAATCGGGGATCGAACTCACAATGGTGAAAGAACCTTACCACTAAGCTACCGCGGTTCTCATTGGTTTGTAATACCTTACCACTAAGCTACCGCGGTTCTCATTGGTTTGTAATACCTTACCACTAAACTACCGCGGTTCTCATTGGTTTGCAATACCTTACCACTAAGCTACCGCGGTTCTCATTGGTTTGTAATACCTTACCACTGAACTACCGCGGTTCTCATTGGTTTGTAATACCTTACCGCTAAGCTACCGCGGTTCTTATTGGTTTGTAATACCTTACCACTGAACTACCGCGGTTCTCATTGGTTTGTAATACCTTACCGCTAAGCTACCGCGGTTCTTATTGGTTTGTAATACCTTACCACTAAGCTACCGCGGTTCTCATTGGTTTGTAATACCTTACCACTGAACTACCGCGGTTCTCATTGGTTTGTAATACCTTACCGCTAAGCTACCGCGGTTCTTATTGGTTTGTAATACCTTACCACTAAGCTACCGCGGTTCTTATTGGTTTGTAATACCTTACCACTAAGCTACCGCGGTTCTCATTGGTTTGTAATACCTTACCACTGAACTACCGCGGTTCTCATTGGTTTGTAATACCTTACCACTGAACTACCGCGGTTCTCATTGGTTTGTAATACCTTACCGCTAAGCTACCGCGGTTCTTATTGGTTTGTAATACCTTACCACTGAACTACCGCGGTTCTCATTGGTTTGTAATACCTTACCGCTAAGCTACCGCGGTTCTTATTGGTTTGTAATACCTTACCACTAAGCTACCGCGGTTCTCATTGGTTTGTAATACCTTACCACTAAGCTACCGCGGTTCTCATTGGTTTGTAATACATATCCGGTAAAGCAGACATCAAAAGTTGTAACTGAAACAATTCATTTGGCATAAGCACAAAAACCAAAGTTGTCAAGTGTTATACCAAAATTTGAAGTTTTTACTAGGAGAAATTTCTTGAGCAACAAAAACATAACCACAGAATGTAAAGAAAATTTACTTATATTAATTAAAACAACGAATTGTCTATGAAAATAGCTTCCATGTTGTCACGAAGTGATTTAGGACAACGAAGTATCACAAGCATCATCATCTTCAAAATCAAACCGGTTTTTTACCATCAAGTTCAATACTAATATTCCCTAAACAATTAATTTGTAGTTTCACCTATGTTATAAAGAACAACACAAGCAAACATGACATGGACATCAACCCTTTTCTACAAACATGCAGACCTTTCAAGCGACCAAAAGTGTTCGAAGATAGTTTGTCTTTCTAGTCCTGACTAGCCGGTAGTTAGATGTGCTCTTGGCTGGTGCAAGATTTGGTTTAAGAATTCCAGTCTTTAACGGATAAGCGGATACTCCCAAGATAAACTGCTCGGTCTCTTATCAAACCAGTGCTTAAGTACACATATTTATAATAATGAAACACTCTTCTTATCTGATATTATAAACATGCCACCTTTGGTTCCACGCCGAGGGAAAAAAATAAAAGCCGAGACGAAGTCGAGGGTGTTAATTTTTTTCTGAGTGGGATAATCCACTATAACACCCAGAACCAAAGGTGGCATGCTTTTTATTATATTTCATGTCTTTTCAGTTTCATCCTGTCTTTCTCTGTGATTAGTTTTTTTTTATATTTTTGATGCCGTCGTCAGAAATACAGACAAACACCATCGTTTGACAGTTGTTTGTTTACAAAATGTTGTCTGTTGTACGGTTTCCGGAAATAATAAATGTCGAAATGGAAAATAACGGAACTTGTTAAATTACGGGCGCACTGCGAGGGCGGTAATTTTTTCATTAACACCCGTCGTCAATATTACCATCCCGTCGTTTAGAAGGGGGAATAGCCTCATTAACATTACCACTTCAGTTCTTAAACAGTTAGAATTCGTGAAATTGCACCAGATTATAATTAACTCCCTGTGTTTGACCAATCAGAATCCGAGAAATTTACATGAAATAAATAATAAAACCAAGTATAAACTGTTCCGTGTTTAAAATGAAAATGAGCTCAAAGTGGAAATAATTTTTCAAATTTACTTGTGTATGACGCAAAACAAAATGAAATTTTGCTAACGTGTTCAAATTTACATAATAAGTAAAAGTCCTCAAGCATGCAATTTTTGCCGTATCAATGGAGACTTTAGATAAATAATACGTACAGTAAATTTTAATATACTTTTGATGTTTCTTCAACCATCTCGTTTGTCATTTCTATATTTAACTTCACCGTCCGCTTGATCTTCATCAGGAATACTAGTATTAGAAAAAAGACTGTGATTTCAAGGGCATGTTAATTTCATTACCATAAACAACCGGTACCCAGTTTTACTATTATCAACTTCATGTAGTCTTAAATTACACGGTGGGCATGTCTGTTTGAATAATCAAATTAAAGGTCTAACGGCCAGGTCAAACTTGACGCACCCGACCTTATAAATTATCGATCTGTATACGACAACGTTAACATTACGGTTGAATAAACTTTGCTATGGTAAGGGATAAACAATATGGCGGATATACACTAATGTACATGTAGGTATGTATGGATAGAGACACGTGCTATATACATGTAAAGTCTGATTAGTATTAGTAATTTAAATTAATTAATCTACGAGACTACTTAATTACTACCTGGATTAGTGCAGAGGTTTAAAGTGGTAACACGACATGTATGATATCTACGTATATTAGATGATGTCTTCGTTCATTATCTTTTATTTTCTACCCGTGTATGCATTTGTTCATCCGTGGAATATATTTTTGAAGTATAGACGAATATACGAAAGCGTATTAGGGCTTTTTAAACTTAATTTTAAAATTATTTTTTACATTTAAATATGTGACTTCAATTTACACTTTAAACTGTAAAGTTCTAGTATATATAATGTTAACTAGAGATTTTCTATTTCAAATCTGTGACATTTTGGCCAGTATAAAAAAGCTAGCACTTAAAACAGCTTTAAGTTATTATTATTATTATTATTATTATTATTATATTATTAGTAGTAGTAGTAGTAGTAGTAGTATTATTACCTACATTTATTATTACTATTATTATTATTATTGTTATTATTATCTACATTTATCATTATTTTTATTATTACGTAACTTCTTAATTTTTGTAATGTATTTATCAGGAAACTTTTAATTCTTGTTCCAGAATCCCGCATTTTGTAAAATTTGTAATGTATTATACTAGATTTATCCTGTATAAAATTATGAGATTATAAGAATCCATTATGAGTATCCATGTAGGATAGGGAAATCTCACCCGAGGGGTTGAACATTTCAGTCAGAGACGAGGCTTGCCGAGTCTCTGACCAGAAATGTTCAACCCCGAGGGTGAGATTTCCCTATCCTACATGGATAAACTCATAATGGATTATTTTTCTTCCATTTTAGTGCCAATATTTGGCTTCAAGTATGATAAACATAGACATCGACGCCATGTTTGTAAAATCTAACTTTGTAATTCGACATTCTACTTTAAAATAAATATGACCATTGGATAGATCGTACCGGATTTTGGTTTATACAAAATGTATAAACTACAAAACAAAGTGGTTCATTAAAAAATTCAATATTTATCATTTGAAACGCACTCAAAGTTTCTAAATTTTGAAGAATTTGATGTCGTTTTCCCGCAAGATGACGTCATGTTCTCCACATGATGACGTCATGTAATTGTCTTTTGATTGTGACGTCACTAAAGGTCACGTGGTCATGTGAGATACGCGTATCTCACATAGGCAAAACCCCTATCTTACATGAGCAGATATGGAAGAACTATGTTACATTTGAAAAGTTCCGACCGTAAAACGTGGGTTTTACAGTCGCAAAATGAGTTCTACCTGGTGACACTTGCAAAGCCAAGTAAACGGTATTTGCGACAGTAAAATCCACGTTTTACGGTCGGAACTCATCAAATGTCACAAAGTTATCTCCATTCTAATGCAAATTAGAAAAATGCAAAAATTAATTGAATAAATGAAGATTTCCGATGGTACAAGTACAGACGCATCGCTGTACAGACCTTTATAGTTACGCCAAAAATATAGTTCTATTATCCATAGGTATAACAATTTTATTGTTCTAAATAAAGATGCCGAATTAATATCAATATTTAAATGTAACAAAATCTTTGTTGAAAACGATGAATTATGTCTTTACGTTTTGTAAACAAAATCGCGTGTACTGGCGTGTAGGAATACATGATGTAATCGTAGCCTTGACAGTACACGACGTCATAACTCCGACCGTAAAACGTCCAATCAAAACCATTTTTACAAAATCTTTGCATTAGAATATTGTTTATAACTAAAACATCTTAACAAATGCTTAAACAACACAAAGACTTAAAACAAATCTGAAATTCTCAAATTTCATAATAAGTAGTCAGGGTTTTGCTAGGTCGTTTTTGGGACCAATATTCTGCCCCCCCCCCCCCCCTCTTCACAATTCAAAATGTTATGGGTGTTTTTTCACAATCACTTTGCCAATTTCACATCTTTTAGAAATTTCAGGCTTAAAACCAGTATATTTGGAGTCATCTTTGTTCACATTTTGGCCAATTTAATGCTTATGTTTATAATCGCAAGGACCCGGACCCATTCTTCAGTATACGGATGTAAGAGAGCCCTGCTGGTCTCTGTATGTCCTGTGTTTTCTATCATTTATTTATTTATTTATTTATTTAAGTCAGTGTCAGCCCTTTTCTTCATTGTATAGTTTGGCCTCGGTCAACCTAGTTTACCTCGGTCAGCCCTTTCTTCATTGTATAGTTTGGACTCGGTCAGCCCTTTCTTCGTTGTGTAGTTTGGACTCGGTCAGCCCTTTCTTCATTGTATAGTTTGGACTCGGTCAACCTAGTTTAACTCGGTCAGCCCTTTCTTCATTGAATAGTTTGGACTCGGTCAACCTAGTTTAACTCGGTCAGCCCTTTCTTCATTGTATAGTTTGGACTCGGTCAGCCCTTTCTTCATTGTATAGTTTGGACTCGGTCAGCCTAGTTTGGACTCGGTCAGCCCTTTCTTCATTGTATAGTTTGGACTCGGTCAGCCTAGTTTGGACTCGGTCAGCCCTTTCTTCATTGTATAGTTTGGACTCGGTCAGCCTAGTTTGGACTCGGTCAGCCCTTTCTTCATTGTATAGTTTGGACTCGGTCAGCCCTTTTTTCATTGTATAGTTTGGACCCGGTCAGCCATATCTTAATTGTATAGTTTAGACTCGGTCAGCCCTTTCTTCATTGTATAGTTTGGACTCGGTCAGCCCTTTCTTCGTTGTATAGTTTGGACTCGGTCAGCTCTTTCTTCATTGTATAGTTTGGACTCGGTCATTCCTTTCTTCATTGTATAGTTTGGACTCGGTCAGCCCTTTTTTCATTGTATAGTTTGGACTCGGTCAGCCCTTTCTTCATAGCCTAGTTTTGACTCGGTCAGCCCTTTCTTCATTGTATAGTTTGGACTCGGTCAGCCCTTTCTTCATAGCCTAGTTTTGACTCGGTCAGCCCTTTCTTCATTGTATAGTTTGGACTCGGTCAGCCCTTTCTTCATTGTATAGTTTGGACTCGGTCAGCCTAGTTTGGACTCGGTCAGCCCTTTCTTCATTGTATAGTTTGGACTCGGTCAGCCTAGTTTGGACTCGGTCAGCCCTTTCTCCATTGTATAGTTTGGACTCGGTCAGCCTAGTTTGGACTCGGTCAGCCCTTTCTTCGTTGTATAGTTTGGACTCGGTCAGCCCTTTCTTCATTGTATAGTTTGGACTCGGTCAGCCCTTTCTTCATTGTATTGTTTGGACTCGGTCAGCCTAGTTTGGACTAGGTCAGCCCTTTCTTCATTGTATAGTTTGGACTCGGTCAGCCATATCTTCATTGTATAGTTTGGACTCGGTCAGCCCTTTCTTCATTGTATAGTTTGGACTCGGTCAGCCCTTTCTTCATTGTATAGTTTGGACTCGGTCAGCCCTTTCTTCATTGTATAGTTTGGACTCGGTCAGCCTAGTTTGGACTCGGTCAGTCCTTTCTTCACTGTATTGTTTGGACTCGGTCAGCCTAGTTTGGACTCGGTCAGCCCTTTCTTCATTGTATAGTTTGGACTCGGTTAGCCTAGTTTGGACTCGGTCAGCCCTTTCTTCATTGTATAGTTTGGACTCGGTCAGCCCTTTCTCCATTGTATAGTTTTGACTCGGTCAGCCATATCTTCATTGTATAGTTTGGACTCGGTCAGCCCTTTCTCCATTGTATAGTTTGGACTCGGTCAGCCTAGTTTGGACTCGGTCAGCCCTTTCTCCATTGTATAGTTTGGACTCGGTCAGCCATATCTTAATTGTATAGTTTGGACTCGGTCAGCACTTTCTTTATTGTATAGTTTGGACTCGGTCAGCCCTTCCTTCATTGTATAGTTTGGACTCGGTCAGCCCTTTCTTCATTGTAGAGTTTGGACTCGGTCAGCCATATCATAATTGTATAGTTTGGACTCGGTCAGCCCTTTCTTCATTGTATAGTTTGGACTCGGTCAGCCCTTTGTCCATTGTATAGTTTGGACTCGGTCAGCCATATCTTCATTGTATAGTTTGGACTCGGTCAGCCCTTTCTTCATTGTATAGTTTGGACTCGGTCAGCCCTTTCTTCATTGTATAGTTTGGACTTGGTCAGCCTAGTTTGGACTCGGTCAGCCATATCTTAATTGTATAGTTTGGACTCGGTCAGCCATATCTTAATTGTATAGTTTGGACTCGGTCAGCCCTTTCTTCATTGTATAGTTTGGACTCGGTCAGCCCTTTCTTCATTGTATAGTTTGGACTCGGTCAGCCCTTTCTTCATTGTATAGTTTGGACTCGGTCAGCCATATCTTCATTGTATAGTTTGGACTCGGTCAGCCCTTTCTTCATTGTATAGTTTGGACTCGGTCAGCCTAGTTTGGACTCGGTCAGCCCTTTCTTCATTGTATAGTTTGGACTCGGTCAGCCTAGTTTGGACTCGGCAGCCCTTTCTTCATTGTATAGTTTTGGACTCGGTCAGCCTAGTTTGGACTCGGTCAGCCCTTTCTTCATTGTATAGTTTGGACTCGGTCAGCCCTTTTTCATTGTATAGTTTGGACCCGGTCACCATATTAATTGTATAGTTTGGGACTCGGTCAGCCCTTTCTTCATTGTATAGTTTGGACTCGGTCAGCCCTTTTCGTTGTTATAGTTGTGGACTCGGTCAGCTCTTTCTTCATTGTATAGTTTGGACTCGGTCAGCCCTTTCTTCATTGTATAGTTGGACTCGGTCAGCCCTTTTTTCATTGTATAGTTTTGGGACTCGGTCAGCCCTTTCTCATAGCCTAGTTTTGACTCGGGTCAGCCCTTTCTTCATTGTATAGTTTGGACCGGTCAGGCCTTCTTCATAGCCTAGTTTTGACTCGGTCAGCCCTTTCTTCATTGTATAGTTTGGACTCGGTCAGCCCTTTCTTCATTGTATAGTTTGGACTCGGTCAGCCTAGTTTGGACTCGGTCAGCCCTTTTTCATTGTATAGTTTGGACTCGGTCAGCCTAGTTTGGACTCGGTCAGCCCTTTCTTCATTGTATAGTTTGGACTCGGTCAGCCTAGTTTGGACTCGGTCAGCCCTTTCTTCGTTGTATAGTTTGGGACTCGGTCAGCCCTTTCTTCATTGTATAGGTTTGGACTCGGTCAGCCCTTTCTTCATTGTATTGTTTGGACTCGGTCAGCTAGTTTGGACTAGGTCAGCCTTTCTTCATTGTATAGTTTGGGACTCGGTCAGCCATATCTTCATTGTATAGTTTGGACTCGGTCAGCCCTTTCTTCATTGTATAGTTTGGACTCGGTCAGCCTTTCTTCATGTATAGTTTGGACTCGGTCAGCCCTTTCTTCATTGTATAGTTTGGACTCGGTCAGCTAGTTTGGACTCGGTCAGTCCTTTCTTCACTGTATTGTTTGGACTCGGTCAGCCTAGTTTGGACTCGGTCAGCCCTTTCTTCATTGTATAGTTTGGAATCGGTTAGCCTAGTTTGGACTCGGTCAGCCCTTTCTTCATTGTATAGTTTGGACTCGGTCAGCCCTTTCTCCATTGTATAGTTTGGACTCGGTCAGCCATATCCTTCATTGTATAGTTTGGACTCGGTCAGCCTTCTCCATTGTATAGTTGGACTCGGTCAGCCTAGTTTGGACTCGGTCAGCCCTTCTTCATTGTATAGTTTGGACTCGGTCAGCCCTTTCTCCATTGTATAGTTTGGACTCGGTCAGCCATATCTTAATTGTATAGTTTGGACTCGGTCAGCACTTTCTTCATTGTATAGTTTGGACTCGGTCAGCCCTTCCTTCATTGTATAGTTTGGACTCGGTATGCCCTTTCTTCATTGTAGAGTTTGGACTCGGTCAGCCATATCATAATTGTATAGTTTGGACTCGGTCAGCCCTTTCTTCATTGTATAGTTTGGACTCGGTCAGCCCTTTGTCCATTGTATAGTTTGGACTCGGTCAGCCATATCTTAATTGTATAGTTTGGACTCGGTCAGCCCTTTCTTCATGTATAGTTTGGACTCGGTCAGCCTTTCTTCATTGTATAGTTTGGACTTGGTCAGCCTAGTTTGGGACTCGGTCAGCATATCTTAATTGTATATTGGACTCGGTCAGCCATATCTTAATTGTATAGTTTGGACTCGGTCAGCCCTTTCTTCATTGTATAGTTTGGACTCGGTCAGCCCTTTCTTCATTGTATAGTTGGACTCGGTCAGCCCTTTCTCATTGTATAGTTTGGACTCGGTCAACCATATCTTCATTGTATAGTTTGGACTCGGTCAGTCCTCTTCATTGTATTGTTTGGACTGGTCAGCCCTTTCTTCATTGTATAGTTTGGACTCGGTCAGCCATATCTTCATTGTATAGTTTGGACTCGGTCAGCCACATCTTCATTGTATAGTTTGGACTCGGTCAGCCCTTTCTGGTTGTATAGTTTTGACTCGGTCAGCTCTTTCTTCATTGTATAGTTTGGACTCGTTCAGCCCTTTCTTCATTGTATAGTTTGGACTCGGTCAGCCCTTTCTCCATTGTATAGTTTGGACTCGGTCAGCCTTTCTTCATTGTATAGTTTGGACTCGGTCAGCCCTTTCTCCATTGTATAGTTTGGACTCGGTCAGCCCTTTCTTCGTTGTATAGTTTGGACTCGGTCAGCTCTTTCTTCATTGTATAGTTTGGACTCGGTCAGCCCTTTCTCCATGTATAGTTTGGACTCGGTCAGCCCTTTCTTCATTGATAGTTTGGACTCGGTCAGCCCTTTCTTCATTGTATAGTTTGGACTCGGTCAGCCCTTTCTTCATTGTATAGTTTGGACTCGGTCAGCCTAGTTTGGACTCGATCAGCCCTTTCTCCATTGTATAGTTTGGACTCGGTCAGCCCTTTCTCCATTGTATAGTTTGGACTCGGTCAGCCCTTTCTTCATTGTATAGTTTGGACTCGGTCAGCCCTTTCTTCATTGTATAGTTGGACTCGGTTCAGCCCTTTCTTCATTGTATAGTTTGGACTCGGTCAGCCTAGTTGGACTCGGTCAGCCCTTTCTTCATTGTATAGTTTGGACTCGGTCAGCCTAGTTTGGACTCGGTCAGCCCTTTCTCCATTGTATAGTTTGGACTCGGTCAGCCCTTTCTTCATTGTATAGTTTGGACTCGGTCAGCCCTTTCTTCATTGTATAGTTTGGACTCGGTCAGCCCTTTCTTCATTGTATAGTTTGGACTTGGTCAGCCTAGTTTTGACTCGGTCAGCCATATCTTAATTGTATAGTTTGGACTCGGTCAGCCATATCTTAATTGTATAGTTGGACTCGGTCAGCCCTTTCTTCATTGTATAGTTTGGACTCGGTCAGCCCTTTCTTCATTGTATAGTTTGGACTCGGTCAGCCCTTTCTTCATTGTATAGTTTGGACTCGGTCAGCCATATCTTCATTGTATAGTTTGGACTCGGTCAGTCCTTTCTTCATTGTATTGTTTGGACTCGGTCAGCCCTTTCTTCATTGTATAGTTTGGACTCGGTCAGCCATATCTCTTTTGTATAGTTTGGACTCGGTCAGCGATACTATCATTGTATAGTTTGGACTCGGTCAGCCCTTTCTTCGTTGTATAGTTTGGACTCGGTCAGCTCTTTCTTCATTGTATAGTTTGGACTCGGTCAGCCCTTTCTTCATTGTATAGTTTGGACTCGGTCAGCCCTTTCTCATTGTATAGTTTGGACTCGGTCAGCCCTTTCTTCATTGTATAGTTTGGACTCGGTCAGCCCTTTCTCCATTGTATAGTTTGGACTCGGTCAGCCCTTTCTTCGTTGTATAGTTTGGACTCGGTCAGCTTTCTTCATTGTATAGTTTGGACTCGGTCAGCCCTTTCTCCATTGTATAGTTTGGACTCGGTCAGCCCTTTTCATTGTATAGTTTGGACTCGGTCAGCCCTTTCTTCATTGTATAGTTTGGACTCGGTCAGCCCTTTCTTCATTGTATAGTTTGGACTCGGTCAGCCTAGTTTGGACTCGATCAGCCCTTTCTCCATTGTATAGTTTGGACTCGGTCAGCCCTTTCCCATTGTATAGTTTGGACTCGGTCAGCCCTTTCTTCATTGTATAGTTTGGACTCGGTCAGCCCTTTCTTCATTGTATAGTTTGGACTCGGTCAGCCCTTTCTTCATTGTATAGTTTGGACTCGGTCAGCCTAGTTTGGACTCGGTCAGCCCTTTCTTCATTGTATAGTTTGGACTCGGTCAGCCTAGTTTGGACTCGGTCAGCCCTTTCTCCATTGTATAGTTTGGACTCGGTCAGCCCTTTCTTCATTGTATAGTTTGGACTCGGTCAGCCCTTTCTTCATTGTATAGTTTGGACTCGGTCAGCCCTTTCTTCATTGTATAGTTTGGACTCGGTCAGCCCTTCTTCATTGTATAGTTTGGACTCGGTCAGCCCTTTCTTCATTGTAGTTTGGACTCGGTCAGCCCTTTCTTCATTGTATAGTTTGGACTCGGTCAGCCTAGTTTGGACTCGGTCAGTCCTTTCTTCACTGTATTGTTTGGACTCGGTCAGCCTAGTTTGGACTCGGTCAGCCCTTTCTTCATTGTATAGTTTTGGACTCGGTTAGCCTAGTTTGGACTCGGTCAGCCCTTTCTTCATTGTATAGTTTGGACTCGGTCAGCCCTTTCTCCATTGTATAGTTTGGACTCGGTCA
This sequence comes from Anadara kagoshimensis, assembly GCA_021292105.1. Classification (NCBI taxonomy): domain Eukaryota; kingdom Metazoa; phylum Mollusca; class Bivalvia; order Arcoida; family Arcidae; genus Anadara; species Anadara kagoshimensis. The sequence goes on along the minus strand of CM037863.1, from coordinate 32,543,376 downwards.
GCCATATCTTCATTGTATAGTTTGGACTCGGTCAGCCCTTTCTCCATTGTATAGTTTGGACTCGGTCAGCCTAGTTTGGACTCGGTCAGCCCTTTCTTCATTGTATAGTTTGGACTCGGTCAGCCCTTTCTCCATTGTATAGTTTGGACTCGGTCAGCCATATCTTAATTGTATAGTTTGGACTCGGTCAGCACTTTCTTCATTGTATAGTTTGGACTCGGTCAGCCCTTCCTTCATTGTATAGTTTGGACTCGGTCAGCCCTTTCTTCATTGTAGAGTTTGGACTCGGTCAGCCATATCATAATTGTATAGTTTGGACTCGGTCAGCCCTTTCTTCATTGTATAGTTTGGACTCGGTCAGCCCTTTGTCCATTGTATAGTTTGGACTCGGTCAGCCATATCTTAATTGTATAGTTTGGACTCGGTCAGCCCTTTCTTCATTGTATAGTTTGGACTCGGTCAGCCCTTTCTTCATTGTATAGTTTGGACTTGGTCAGCCTAGTTTGGACTCGGTCAGCCATATCTTAATTGTATAGTTTGGACTCGGTCAGCCATATCTTAATTGTATAGTTTGGACTCGGTCAGCCCTTTCTTCATTGTATAGTTTGGACTCGGTCAGCCCTTTCTTCATTGTATAGTTTGGACTCGGTCAGCCCTTTCTTCATTGTATAGTTTGGACTCGGTCAGCCATATCTTCATTGTATAGTTTGGACTCGGTCAGTCCTTTCTTCATTGTATTGTTTGGACTCGGTCAGCCCTTTCTTCATTGTATAGTTTGGACGGTCAGCCATATCTTCATTGTATAGTTTGGACTCGGTCAGCCATATCTTCATTGTATAGTTTGGACTCGGTCAGCCCTTTCTTCGTTGTATAGTTTGGACTCGGTCAGCTCTTTCTTCATTGTATAGTTTGGACTCGGTCAGCCCTTTCTTCATTGTATAGTTTGGACTCGGTCAGCCCTTTCTCCATTGTATAGTTTGGACTCGGTCAGCCCTTTCTTCATTGTATAGTTTGGACTCGGTCAGCCTTTCTCCATTGTATAGTTTGGACTCGGTCAGCCCTTTCTTTGTTGTATAGTTTGGACTCGGTCGGCTCTTTCTTCATTGTATAGTTTGGACTCGGTCAGCCCTTTCTCCATTGTATAGTTTGGACTCGGTCGGCCCTTTCTTCATTGTATAGTTTGGACTCGGTCAGCCCTTTCTTCATTGTATAGTTTGGACTCGGTCAGCCCTTTCTTCATTGTATAGTTTGGACTCGGTCAGCCTAGTTTGGACTCGATCAGCCCTTTCTCCATTGTATAGTTTGGACTCGGTCAGCCCTTTCTCCATTGTATAGTTTGGACTCGGTCAGCCCTTTCTTCATTGTATAGTTTGGACTCGGTCAGCCCTTTCTTCATTGTATAGTTTGGACTCGGTCAGCCCTTTCTTCATTGTATAGTTTGGACTCGGTCAGCCTAGTTTGGACTCGGTCAGCCCTTTCTTCATTGTATAGTTTGGACTCGGTCAGCTAGTTTGGACTCGGTCAGCCCTTTCTCCATTGTATAGTTTGGACTCGGTCAGCCCTTTCTTCATTGTATAGTTTGGACTCGGTCAGCCCTTTCTTCATTGTATAGTTTGGACTCGGTCAGCCCTTTCTTCATTGTATAGTTTGGACTTGGTCAGCCCTTTGTCCATTGTATAGTTTTGACTCGGTCAGCCATATCTTAATTGTATAGTTTGGACTCGGTCAGCCATATCTTAATTGTATAGTTTGGACTCGGTCAGCCATATCTTAATTGTATAGTTTGGACTCGGTCAGCCATATCTTAATTGTATAGTTTGGACTCGGTCAGCCATATCTTAATTGTATAGTTTGGACTCGGTCAGCCATATCTTAATTGTATAGTTTGGACTCGGTCAGCCCTTTCTTCATTGTATAGTTTGGACTCGGTCAGCCCTTTCTCCATTGTATAGTTTGGACTCGGTCAGCCCTTTCTTCATTGTATAGTTTGGACTCGGTCAGCCCTTTCTTCATTGTATAGTTTGGACTCGGTCAGCCATATCTTCATTGTATAGTTTGGACTCGGTCAGTCCTTTCTTCATTGTATTGTTTGGACTCGGTCAGCCCTTTCTTCATTGTATAGTTTGGACTCGGTCAGCCATATCTTCATTGTATAGTTTGGACTCGGTCAGCCATATCTTCATTGTATAGTTTGGACTCGGTCAGCCCTTTCTTCGTTGTATAGTTTGGACTCGGTCAGCTCTTTCTTCATTGTATAGTTTGGACTCGGTCAGCCCTTTCTTCATTGTATAGTTTGGACTCGGTCAGCCCTTTCTCCATTGTATAGTTTGGACTCGGTCAGCCCTTTCTTCATTGTATAGTTTGGACTCGGTCAGCCCTTTCTCCATTGTATAGTTTGGACTCGGTCAGCCCTTTCTTCGTTGTATAGTTTGGACTCGGTCAGCTCTTTCTTCATTGTATAGTTTGGACTCGGTCAGCCCTTTCTCCATTGTATAGTTTGGACTCGGTCAGCCCTTTCTTCATTGTATAGTTTGGACTCGGTCAGCCCTTTCTTCATTGTATAGTTTGGACTCGGTCAGCCCTTTCTTCATTGTATAGTTTGGACTCGGTCAGCCTAGTTTGGACTCGATCAGCCCTTTCTCCATTGTATAGTTTGGACTCGGTCAGCCCTTTCTCCATTGTATAGTTTGGACTCGGTCAGCCCTTTCTTCATTGTATAGTTTCGACTCGGTCAGCCCTTTCTTCATTGTATAGTTTGGACTCGGTCAGCCCTTTCTTCATTGTATAGTTTGGACTCGGTCAGCCTAGTTTGGACTCGGTCAGCCCTTTCTTCATTGTATAGTTTGGACTCGGTCAGCCTAGTTTGGACTCGGTCAGCCCTTTCTCCATTGTATAGTTTGGACTCGGTCAGCCCTTTCTTCATTGTATAGTTTGGACTCGGTCAGCCCTTTCTTCATTGTATAGTTTGGACTCGGTCAGCCCTTTCTTCATTGTATAGTTTGGACTCGGTCAGCCCTTTCTTCATTGTATAGTTTGGACTCGGTCAGCCCTTTCTTCATTGTATAGTTTGGACTCGGTCAGCCATATCTTCATTGTATAGTTTGGACTCGGTCAGCCCTTTCTTCATTGTATAGTTTGGACTCGGTCAGCCCTTTCTTCATTGTATAGTTTGGACTCGGTCAGCCCTTTTTTCATTGTATAGTTTGGACCCGGTCAGCCATATCTTCATTGTATAGTTTGGACTCGGTCAGCCCTTTCTTCATTGTATAGTTTGGACTCGGTCAGCCCTTTCTTCATTGTATAGTTTGGACTCGGTCAGCCCTTTCTTCATTGTATAGTTTGGACTCGGTCAGCCCTTTCTTCATTGTATAGTTTGGACTCGGTCAGCCCTTTCTTCATTGTATAGTTTGGACTCGGTCAGCCCTTTCTTCATTGTATAGTTTGGACTCGGTCAGCCCTTTCTTCATTGTATAGTTTGGACTCGGTCAGCCATATCTTAATTGTATAGTTTGGACTCGGTCAGCCCTTTCTTCATTGTATAGTTTGGACTCGGTCAGCCCTTTCTTCATTGTATAGTTTGGACTCGGTCAGCCCTTTCTTCATTGTATAGTTTGGACTCGGTCAGCCCTTTCTTCATTGTATAGTTTGGACTCGGTCAGCCCTTTTTTCATTGTATAGTTTGGACTCGGTCAGCTCTTTCTTCATTGTATAGTTTGGACTCGGTCAGCCCTTTCTTCATTGTATAGTTTGGACTCGGTCAGCCTAGTTTGGACTCGGTCAGCCCTTTCTTCGTTGTAAAGTTTGGACTCGGTCAGCCCTTTCTTCATTGTATAGTTTGGACTCGGTCAGCCTGTGTACAACGCGTATAAGTGTTGATGGTTACACCTGTCCCAAGTTTAAAACTTGATCAACGAATAAGTACTAAATCGGCAGCTCAGATTGGCCCCTGGTTCCCAATATCTCGACAAGTTACTTATCTCTTTCGGCAGTAAGTTTGGCCCCTGGTTCCCAATATCTCGACAAGTTACTTATCTCTTTCGGCAGTTAGATTGGCCCCTGGTTCCCAAATCTCGACAAGTTACTTATCTCTTTCGGCAGTCAGATTGGCCCCTGGTTCTCAATATCTCGACAAGTTACTTGTCTCTTTCGGCAGTCAGATTAGCCCCTGGTTCCCAATATCTCGACAAGTTACTTATCTCTTTCGGCAGTCAGATTGGCCCCTGGTTCCCAATATCTCGACAAGTTACTTATCTCTTTCGGCAGCTCAGATTGGCCCCTGGTTCCCAATATCTCGACAAGTTACTTATCTCTTTCGGCAGTCAGATTGGCCCCTGGTTCCCAATATCTCGACAAGTTACTTATCTCTTTCGGCAGTCAGCAGATTGGCCCCTGGTTCCCAATTCTCGACAAGTTACTTATCTCTTTCGGCAGTTAGATTGGCCCCTGGTTCCCAATATCTCGACAAGTTACTTATCTCTTTCGGCAGTTAGATTGGCCCCTGGTTCCCAATATCTCGACAAGTTACTTATCTCTTTCGGCAGTTTGATTGGCCCCTGGTTCCCAATATCTCGACAAGTTACTTATCTCTTTCGGCAGTCAGATTGGCCCCTGGTTCCCAATATCTCGACAAGTTACTTATCTCTTTCGGCAGTCAGATTGGCCCCTGGTTTCCAATATCTCGACAAGTTACTTATCTCTTTCGGCAGTTAGATTGGCCCCTGGTTCCCAATATCTCGACAAGTTACTTATCTCTTTCGGCAGTTAGATTGGCCCCTGGTTCCCAATATCTCGACAAGTTACTTATCTCTTTCGGCAGTCAGATTGGCCCCTGGTTCCCAATATCTCGACAAGTTACTTATCTCTTTCGGCAGTTAGATTGACCCCTGGTTCCCAATATCTTGACAAGTTACTTATCTCTTTCGGCAGCTCAGATTGGCCCCTGGTTTCCAATATCTCGACAAGTTACTTATCTCTTTCGGCAGTTAGATTGGCCCCTGGTTCCCAATATCTCGACAAGTTACTTATCTCTTTCGGCAGTCAGATTGGCCCCTGGTTCCCAATATCTCGACAAGTTACTTATCTCTTCGGCAGTTAGATTGACCCCTGGTTCCCAATATCTCGACAAGTTACTTATCTCTTTCGACAGTTAGATTGGCCCCTGGTTCCCAATATCTCGACAAGTTACTTATCTCTTCGACAGTTAGATTGGCCCCTGGTTCCCAATATCTCGACAAGTTACTTATCTCTTTCGGCAGTTAGATTGGCCCCTGGTTCCCAATATCTCGACAAGTTACTTATCTCTTTCGGCAGTTAGATTGGCCCCTGGTTCCCAATATCTCGACAAGTTACTTATCTCTTTCGGCAGTTAGATTGGCCCCTGGTTTCCAATATCTCGACAAGTTACTTATCTCTTTCGACAGTTAGATTGGCCCCTGGTTCCCAATATCTCGACAAGTTACTTATCTCTTTCGGCAGTTAGATTGGCCCCTGGTTTCCAATATCTCGACAAGTTACTTATCTCTTTCGGCAGTTAGATTGGCCCCTGGTTCCCAATATCTCGACAAGTTACTTATCTCTTTCGGCAGTTAGATTGGCCCCTGGTTCCCAATATCTCGACAAGTTACTTATCTCTTTCGGCAGTTAGATTGGCCCCTGGTTATCAATATCTCGACAAGTTACTTATCTCTTTCGGCAGTTAGATTGGCCCCTGGTTTCCAATATCTCGACAAGTTACTTATCTCTTTCGGCAGTTAGATTGGCCCCTGGTTTCCAATATCTCGACAAGTTACTTATCTCTTTCGGCAGTTAGATTGGCCCCTGGTTTCCAATATCTCGACAAGTTACTTATCTCTTTCGGCAGTTAGATTGGCCCCTGGTTTCCAATATCTCGACAAGTTACTTATCTCTTTCGGCAGTTAGATTGGCCCCTGGTTTCCAATATCTCGACAAGTTACTTATCTCTTTCGGCAGTTAGATTGGCCCCTGGTTCCAATATCTCGACAAGTTACTTATCTCTTTCGGCAGTTAGATTGGCCCCTGGTTTCCAATATCTCGACAAGTTACTTATCTCTTTCGGCAGTTAGATTGGCCCCTGGTTTCCAATATCTCGACAAGTTACTTATCTCTTTCGGCAGTTAGATTGGCCCCTGGTTTCCAATATCTCGACAAGTTACTTATCTCTTTCGGCAGTTAGATTGGCCCCTGGTTTCCAATATCTCGACAAGTTACTTATCTCTTTCGGCAGTTAGATTGGCCCCTGGTTTCCAATATCTCGACAAGTTACTTATCTCTTTCGGCAGTTAGATTGGCCCCTGGTTCCCAATATCTCGACAAGTTACTTATCTCTTTCGGCAGTTAGATTGGCCCCTGGTTCCCAATATCTCGACAAGTTACTTATCTCTTTCGGCAGTTAGATTGGCCCCTGGTTTCCAATATCTCGACAAGTTACTTATCTCTTTCGGCAGTTAGATTGGCCCCTGGTTCCCAATATCTCGACAAGTTACTTATCTCTTTCGGCAGTTAGATTGGCCCCTGGTTTCCAATATCTCGACAAGTTACTTATCTCTTTCGGCAGTTAGATTGGCCCCTGGTTCCAATATCTCGACAAGTTACTTATCTCTTTCGGCAGCTCAGATTGGCCCCTGGTTCCCAATATCTCGACAAGTTACTTATCTCTTTCGGCAGTTAGATTGGCCCCTGGTTTCCAATATCTCGACAAGTTACTTATCTCTTTCGGCAGTTAGATTGGCCCCTGGTTTCCAATATCTCGACAAGTTACTTATCTCTTTCGGCAGTTAGATTGGCCCCTGGTTTCCAATATCTCGACAAGTTACTTATCTCTTTCGGCAGTTAGATTGGCCCCTGGTTCCCAATATCTCGACAAGTTACTTATCTCTTTCGGCAGTTAGATTGACCCCTGGTTCCCAATATCTCGACAAGTTACTTATCTCTTTCGGCAGCTTTTCTTTCACTAGTTATCCATATCTCGGACAGTCGACAGCCGAGCTTCGACTCCTGTTACTTAGCTCAGTGTTAAGCTTTCGTCTTAAAGACACATTTTCGATAATCAATATACGTGTTAATTGTATATTCATTATTTATTGATACAAAGTATATTGCAGAGTATCAATGTATCTTCGTACACGATTGATTCATCGACTAATTCTTGGGGTCCACGTCCATTGTCACGAATATTTCATTTTTTTCGAGACGTCACCATTTTTAGTTGAAGTGGCAGCTTTTTGTTTTACTTTTGCAGTGCACTTACAGGAAATTACAGGAAATGTTCTTCAACGTAGAACACCTGTCGTGATTCGGGACATCCGTTTTTTTTTCAGGATCCCATGACTCGTTTATTAATGCCAAGTGTTTAGTGGGAGAATAGTCTTAAACGAAAATTTAAACAGATTTTAAATATTACATGTACCTGTATTTCACGATGGAAAGTGCCGCCTTCCCGAAAATAAGCCTAAAGCGACTTCTCGCAATATGAAGAGGTGAATAGTCACCATTATAGTATCTTGAACTATAATACTAGACCAAATATTTTACCGAGGCATGTCTCGATTGCCTCAATAGCAGTTACGTCAGTGAGTTCCCGACAAATCCTTTTTTCTTATGATTAATCTCAACATACAGCTATGTGTTGTGCGAAGTTTGTGCAAATGTTTCTGATATATGTACTAGTGAGCACTACCAGCTATTTCATTCACCCACAGGGTCGCAGATAAACCCTATACACTCATGACTCAGATAGTACGTCACGGTCCCAGTCAAAAACATTTCATTTATATCGAGACTTCGCCAGTTATAGGCGAAGGTGCAGAAATTTTGCCTGTTTGTTGCACTGATGGCATTATACAACAGGGTTCTTTATCGTGCCAAGTCTACCGTGACACGGGACCTCGTTTATTTTAAGTTCCCATCCGAAAGAACCGTGACTTTCATTTCGTAATGCCGAGTGCTTGGTGAAAAAAAACAGTCACTACCAACTTTCAAGTCTTAGGTCAGACCCGGTCAGGGTTCGAACCCACGACCTCCCACCTACGGAGCGAGCACTCTACTAACTTCGCTATCGAACTGTTACCGAAGAAATTATACGTCTACAACGAGAGTTGAAAATACAGAGACCAGGCGCTTTGGGTTTGAAGGCTGACACCTTAACCACTTGGCTACCAAACTCCTTTAACGAATATAATAATGATAAAATGGTTTCTGGATCTTTGATTAAAATACGTTTGAGAGCCTTACGTACCCCACATGTAAAAACAATTGCCATGAATACGAAATTTGAAAATAATCCCTATTTCAAGATACAGAGAACTAACACAATACAGAAAGTATACTTGTACTTTATAAGATAAATATCGTTACCAGACCCCAGTTTCACAATCATTTCTTAATAAAAAAAAATAATTAAAAAAAACCCCGATAAAACATACTTATCCATGTCCGAATCACAATCCAGAAGCAACGTAAAAAACTTTGGAACTGGCAAGTCAGGTTAGACACGTGAACTTCCACTAGGGAAGTGGGGCTGGGTGATCCGGAAGGTTAAGCTCCTCCTGTTTAGCTAGCTACACTCGCCGCGTGTGTGATCAAAATTGTGTGAAAGGAATATGGAACTATAGGACGTGAAAGGAATATGGAACCATAGGACGTGAAAGGAATATGGAACTATAGGACGTGAAAGGAATATGGAACTATAGGACGTGAAAGGAATATGGAACCATAGGACGTCAAATATATATCCAGGGCAATCCTGGACACAGAGATATCAAACTTATAAACAATACTGTGATGACGGCCATAAAACTTTTTGAGGGCCTTGATAAGCCTGTAGGCTTGCAATATCCCTGAGTCAATAATTCATTTGTCAATAATTTATTTGCAAGCAGTCTGCTTCGTTGTACAAAGTCCCCGTAATAGGAACAAGCTCTATCATAGCGTATAAATTGGGAAACAAATAAACCATAAGCAGGAGAAGCAGGTGTATTAACTAAGATTTCACTTCACTGAAATCTAGAAAAATTAAAATTCCGATAATGCGATTTATTTTCAAGATATTTGGTAATCCAATATTCATTTTGAAGAACACGTCAGGCCCATTCCATCTGAATTATCATTTCGTCTAAACGGTTTATTTCTAGTGGAAATAAATGATTGCCAAACTTTGTTAAATTTAAATGAAGAAAAAAGCCATATTTCAAGAAACATCGGGTTATGGAATGATTGTAAAACTGGGGCCAGTTGCAAGTACAAACACATTATAAAATTACTTTAATACTAATATATGTACTGTAATATCTTAAAAAGAAATGACTTTTTTCCAGAAAACATGGGGTGTGCAGCGTCAACAAAAGGGATAGCAGCGGTCCATCCCAGATGGAGTGAATCTCACGACCAGGCTATTCACCAGGACAGTAAAGGTTTACCACTGATAGAGTCTTCACCAAATAACAAAAATGAAATCAGTACAGACGATATGCTTGATGTAGAAATAGAGGAAGATCCGAAAAATGCCGAAATTATAAGCAAAGTTGAAAAATCCATTTCAGAGTTTGATAAAGTTGTAAAACAGAGTGGGAAATTGAACTGCTGTACTTTGGAATTTGCAAAAATATCGGATGAATTAGGAAATTATTTTTCAAACGCACCAGAAGATGATATGGTACTGCGCAGACAGATTGGAAAGAAATATGCTACTTCCGGAACGATAAAATTGCTTTGTGATATATATGTCGGACTGATTTCTATAAAGGACAAGGAAGATTTGGATATGTCTATTTGGGATGCCGTTAATATTAACATCTTATATATTTTAGTCGATCATTCAGACTCGGTTCCAGAATATTCTTCTATAATTGTTAATCATCCCGAATTTCTCTCTTGTATAGCAGCAAAACTTCACAAAGAAAGTGAAAAGGAGAACGATAGGTCCAAAGGAGAGGTAACGTATCAACGGCATATTACTAAGCAACCTTTTCTACTAGAACTTCTGGTATTCATTTAGACATGAACAGAAAAATATACTGTTAATGTATTAAATTTCGCGTGTATTTAATTTCGCTGTATAGAATTTGTAGACACCCGCGTAGTTAAATTTTCACATTTTTTTAAACATGCACTATAACACAACACGAATAATATAATTTTCGTTTCGTTTTCTTTTTCGCGCTACACAAACGACCGCGAAATAAGCGAAAATAAGTACACCGCGAAAATAAATACGTTTACAGTATGAAAGAATACAAAAGTGGTTGAACGGAATACCAGTATAGGGATAAAGCTTTAAAATTTACAAGGGTCAAGATATGTTTAACATTTTTCACATACAACTGACGTTTCGCCGACCACGCCCACAATGTTTCGACACTGGCCGACATCACGGTGCCAAAGCAGCGTCAAGGCAACTAATGACGTACTAGTGTCAGTGACGTCATTAAACGGCACAATTCAGGTCGAGTTTTCATTCTTTTTGCGTCAAATTCAAGCATGTCGGACCTTTGTAGGAACAATGTGGGCGTGGTCGGCGATACGTCAATTCTGCCTAACTTGAATTCATGAATCTTCCAAAACTAAGCTATATAATCCTTATACAAAGTATTTCCTTACACAAATCATTAAATATAATTTGCTCCCTGGAATATTTTTCAATCCCTTGAAACACTTTGGTGGCACACTTTTTGTCCAATCACAATAATCCGGAACGAACGTCTAGTGCTGTAAATTTAACACTGGTAATGGGGTTCGCCGCTGTACCACGTGGTCAATACCTCTTAACGTTTGTGCGGAACATTTTGGAAAACGTCAACGTCACAAATTCCCGGAATAACGTCGTTTTTACGGGGAAACGTCATATTGTGCGATTCCATGTCCATTGGAAACAAGCGTTTAACAGACACGTGAGAAGGTATCACGTGGTACAGCGGCGACCCCCATTGGTATCTTTATTTTTGATGATTAATAAAAAATTTTATTTATTTATTTTCAGGATAAATGTTTGTCTATTATGATAGTACATAACGTTGCTATGGTTGACGCCAATGTGACAATAATTCGAAATCATAAATACGTTGATATATTAATTAAATATCTTGACCATGAGAAAAACGATGTCAAATTCATTGCCATAGCAACCCTTGCAGATATAGTCAACGAAGAAGAGAGTTCTTTGCTTCAGCGTGGACAACATACGTTTGAATTTTTATGTAGAGTGTTTAAGAAAAGTCTGGAAGCGGAAGACAGACATCATCTTGGTTGGCCAGCTTGGGAACTTGCAAGAAGTAAATAAATTCATTAATCTTACAACCAAACACAAATATAGGGGACCATGTCCGAACAATCCCCCAAAACTTTAGAAATTTTGAAAATTGATAAATTACTACATGTAAAAACGTGATTTTTCACCAGGGAAGTGAGGCTTGAAGGACGAGTACCTCCTGTACTGCTACGTGCGTAATTTATTATTTTTAAGTTGATAGAACACGTATATAAGAATATACTTTGAAAATTTCCACTTGCCATAAAAATAAAGAAAAAAAGCAAGAATCGATGCACAAATGTTAAGACCAATGATTATACAGCCCCGACTTCGGATTGGCATTTGGTACAAGGGAAAACTGGTGTCCAGTGAAGTATAACGGGTAGTTTCAATGTCGGTGACTTCCGGTACTCCATTGACGACTCTTCCTTCTTAATAAGCTACATGTATTTCTCACCAATTGTAGTTTTTATTCCATCTTTCATTCCATGTTCTAAAATGTTAACATTTTTTTTATTTAAGCAACAAGAAGAATAGCTATGAATGATACTAATAAACGTGCCCTAGTTGAAAATGGTTGTCTCCCCTATTTGGTGCAGCTTGCTAAAAGTAACGACATTTTGGAGAGGCGCGGTAAGTTATACATGTCGTGTAAGCATGCGCTTGTGTGTGTATGGGGTGGGGGGGGGGGCGAGCAAGTGGTGATAGTTGTCAGAGTTTAACTCCGTATTCATGTAGCTTATTTGACTATTTGCAGAATGACCAAACGAGTGGCTAAATCTATTTTTATCAAAATTATATAATTACACATGGACAAAAAGTCTTAATGGGACAAATCTAAAATGTAAAATTAATCGTTAAAAGTGCGCCGTCAACTTTTAATCTCTTCTAAAACCACTGGAGTCGAAAGAAACCAAATTTAGTACTGAATGCTCTTTGTTGATTTAGATCTAATCTTGTGTCTGACATGACCGTTCGAAATCCAAAATGGCCGCTGTTATTATGAATTCAAAAAACAGGGAAACAGGAAACATTCAAAATATCCAGTATATTTTTGTAATTTAGATAGCTACTAAACATAATAGGTATAAATGTCTGACGGTGTGACCGTTAAGAAAGCGCAACAAAACCACTGTGGCAGAAGGCCTATTGCAGATTATGTACAACGTCGAACCTTTCGTAGCCCGAATCGACGTATTTATATTTCTAAGGAAAAACCCCGAATTCATTCGGAACTATTCGTCTTGAAATCATTTTGGGATTTCGCGAAAATGTCGACGCACTGCGGAAAATCAAGTTCACGTGAATTTGACACAAATTTTTCAACTCAGTAGTATAAGGAGTGACTTTTTGTAGTTTGATTGGTTTTAGAATTATGTACACACTTTATCTTAGTTTAAGCTTCGCTATTACGACCTTGCCCTTAATTGGTCTTGGAAGATCTTCGCTTTTTGTAACAGATTTTTCTTTCAATTTTTCCGATTTTGCAAATGAGATGCAATTTTAGGCCATTTTTGAAAATCTAATCTTAAACTCACACTGAAAAGAGTCAAATTAGGCACAAACATCCTTGGTTATCTGGTAGCTTACTTATTTACATGTTAAGATCTTCTCTCCTAGAGCAACTGAACTAAATTTAATGATATTTGTTGTGATATTCAACTGCAAATAAAGTGTCAGTTCATCGATTCAGACCCTAATGAACTTCTTCTTTTTACTTGAATGTGAAATAAAATTACATTAACGTGGAAACGTTTAACGATTATTTTTAGAGGCAATAAAGGCCCTATGGACATTATCGTTTGACAAGGAAAATCAAATTACCATGGTAACGGACAAAAACCTTGGTGTGATCGAGATATTTATTGAACATCGACATTCCCCAGACAAGGAGACAAGAAACGCGTGTGAAGGCGCCCTCTGGACTTTGAGAGAGGAACTGTCACAGTTGGACACGTATAAAGATTTAGGTAAGATATAACGCGCGGCGTGCAGTAATGGTGTTTATTATATTTCATGTACATTTATCGTATTCCGATTAGTGGTAATGGTAATAAAGCCACGCCCCTCCTTAACGACAGAATAGTTATATTGACGACGGGTGTTAATGAAAAAATTAACGCCCTAATTTAACAGGTTCTGTTCTTTTCCATTTCGACATTTCCGGAAAACGTACAACAGACAACATTAAGAAACAAACAACTGTCTCGAGTGTTAATTTTTTCAACTATAACACCCAGAACCAAAGGCGGTATGTTTATATTATGTGACAGTAGAATCCATAACGACCCGCGTGGCGTGCAATAACGGTGTTTATGTAACAGTAGAATTCATAACGCCCCGCGTGGCGTGCAATAACGATGTTTATGCGACAGTAGAATCCATAACGCCCCGCGTGGCGTGCAATAACGGTGTTCATGTCATAGTAGAATTCGTAACGCCCCGCGTGGCGTGCAATAACGATGTTTATGTAACAGTAGAATCCATAACGCCCCGCGTGGAGTAAAGTAAAGATGGTGACTATATGAAGAAGTGTCTCTAATTGGTGACGTTCCTATGGGGAGACAATCCTCCATTTTCCCTCAACCAAATGCCATGCGTGTACTATTTATATATTATCCCATACATAACATTTATAACTCGTTATTTACAATTTGCAGTTAAAGAATTGACTGGTAATAAAAAAGAAAGTGAACAAGACAATGGCAAAGGTCACGTGATGATAAGCTATCAGTGGTCCAATCAGAAACTGATTATGTACATCCGGGATTATCTGCGCAAATCCGGATTTAAAGTCTGGGTAGATGTGGATGACATGGAAGGATCTACATTGCAAGCAATGGCCAATGCTGTAGAACAAGCCTCGATTGTTTTAGTCTGTTATTCAAGAAAATACAAAGACAGTGACAACTGTAGGGCCGGTGAGTCTCTCTCTCTCTCTCTCTCTCTCTCTCTCTCTCTCTCTCTCTCTCTCTCTCATTATAATCCCTTGATATACAACTAAGATTTGAGGTATTTATTGCAGCGACAGGTCATTCATGGCAATGTGAATTTTATATATGGTTTCTATCTACCTTCATATGCTTAAACCACTAAAACCAACTGTGTATACCTTCCAAATAGAAGTCTATGGTTTGGTCCTCAAACCATGCCTCTGTAACACCAATGAGTTTATCCGGAGTTGGTAATAATCACTCGGGTCAGATGCGGACTGTAGGGTGGGTGATTCATTTCTTAGAACATGGATACCCCAACAGCACCTTCAGTTATCCTTGAGTGGTACTTGGAAACATTGCTACCTAGAAACAGTACACCTCGGTCCAACTTATATTAAACGTCCATTTTACGAGCAACTCTCGGTTGTTTCATTAGTTTTACATGATAACCTACACCGATAGAAAAAAATCAATCAATTTCCATATCACAACCCTACTGTAGGAACCACTCTGACTGTGACAGTGAAATTCTCTTTATATCCATAGAAAATCAAATAAATTTGAATAAAGATCGATATTTTTCACTTACTTGTACCTAGTCGTAACAGGAAATCTGTATGCGCATCTGCGATTAGCCTAAAATATATCTGCATAGGGAAAAACGTTGGTGCTATGGGGATTTAACATGTTGAAAAACCATGCAAATGGCGGCTTCTGTTGCGCATATGACGTGAAACGTCACCAAGGACATCACTTCCGGTGTAAACATCGTCATTTTCGCATGTGTAAAATCCCCATACCGCCAACATTTTCCTTTTCACAGACATACTTTATGACAATCGCGGATGCGCATACAGATTTCCTATTACGACTAGGTACAAGTAAGTGAAAAATATCAAACTTTATTCAAATTTATTTTATTTTCTATGGATATAAAGAGAATTTCACTGTCACAGTCACAGTGGTTCCTACAGTAAAGCAAAGTAAAACCTTTAAAGCTGACAAATTAGATGAAGCACGTGAACTTTCACCAGGGAAGTGAGGCCGCGTGTTCCGGAAGGGTAAACACCTCTTTTAGCTAGCTGCATCCGTAATTTAAATTTTGAAAGGAAACTATGTGACGTCACATTTATCCAGAGTAATTTTGGATACAGAAATATATCATATATGGTTTGATTTTGACTTTTTTCACGGGGTGATGCAGATTGTTGTCCATGGACTTTTTTTAAGGTTTCTGGATGCCAAAGATGCCATTTCATCAACGTTTTAATTTCGAATTTTGATTTTCAGAGGCAGAGTATGCATTTGAAAAACGTAAAAAGATAGTGCCACTAAAAATGGAACATGGTTATAAACCTGATGGGTGGCTCGGTATTATAATTGGCTCTAAATTATATCATGATTTTGGCGGGAAATACTCTGTAGAATCACGCCTGGACGCGCTTCGCAAAGAAATAAAAGGGAAATACGACGCAGAACAATATGCAATAGTTCCACAAAGCAGTTCCCAAACACATCATCAGGTATACCATGCCTTTGTAGAACTTAGGGTTCTAATGCCACTTTCACAATAATTCCTTAGCTAAGATTTTCCTTGACTTAAATTTAGCAGTTTTTGGTAATCTATCTTTTGAAATACTGATGGATATTTTTCATAAAACTAAATGCAAATGTTTTAATCTAGAAGTGGTTTTTACAGTGACACCTCAAATTCCTTAATATCTAAAAAATTAACAGAACTACCAAGCATTGAAATTTTTGCCACATTTCAGTGGTCTATTATAATATTTTGAATTTTCTGAATTAATGATTGTTCAAATGAAAAGTCAAACGACCAAGACAAACTTGACACACTGTAATACGGCATTAT
This sequence comes from Anadara kagoshimensis, assembly GCA_021292105.1. Lineage (NCBI taxonomy): Eukaryota > Metazoa > Mollusca > Bivalvia > Arcoida > Arcidae > Anadara > Anadara kagoshimensis. The sequence continues at coordinate 32,527,307 of CM037863.1, read as the reverse complement.
CGTTTTATTTTATTTTAGCCTGTGCAGATACATTCTGAACCTGCTTATTCGTCACAATCAATGGTTTTGACATGGACTCAAGTTGAAGTTATGAAATGGTTAGATAAACACGGACTTGACAGGTATAATATAAATATCTCCTTAGTCTTAAATTAGACAGGACATCATATTTTTATGTTTCTGTTTGTAAATATTGTTAAACAGTGTTGAACTGTGACATGTGATACATTAACTGAATTATTTACTCACGTATTCAAATTTGTTAGGTCTTGCATGTGAAACATTTTTTAATTTTCATGAAATAATGCATTCAAAAGTACCACATGACAAAAATATGAAAGAAGAACTAAAAATCCTCAGCATGGCAAAAATGGAAAAAAATCGTCAAAACTTTTTTTTTGTTCGGATGTAACATATAAATTTTGCAGTTTGAAATAAAATTGAAAATTTTACAGGTGTGCATAATTTGGGTCATCCATGCAAATACAACCTTCACATTTAAGACGATTATAGCAAATATTCCTCAGTTCAAGTGAGAAGAGAAACAAATACATGTATGGGGAAATGAAACACACATTTCTATGTGTTATACATATATACATGTACATGTATGCATAATCCTAACAATGATAAACGTAATTTATAGCTGAATTGAAAGCCATTATGGCATTGTACAATTTATGAAAAACTCACTAACGACTGTTCAAGTTGTTCTATTTGTGACAGTGGATTACTCTGTATTTCCCTAGAAAACAAAATAAAGATTGAAATTTTTCACTTACTTCTGAAAATCTGTATGCGCATCCATGATAAGTGTAGAATATTTCTGCACAAAGTAAAACTTTGACGCTATCGGGATTTAATATGTTGAAAAACCTGGCAAACGGCGGAATTTGTTGCGTATATGACGTTAAACGTCACCAAGGATATCACTTCCAGTGTACATAAACATTGTCATTTTCGCCTATATAGCGCCAGCATTTTCCTTTTGAATTCTACAGAAATACTTTATAGTATCAATCGTGGATGTTCATACATACAAATTTCCACTTACGACTAGGTACAAGTAAGTGAACAATATCAAACATTGTTCAATTTTATTTTATTTTCCATGGAAATAACGTTATTCACTGTCACAAACAGAATGACAAACAACACGTGTCAAAAGCTTCCACAATTTTGGTTTAAGCACTTGAGGAATTGTATTCCAGAATGCAATCTAGTGCTGTGAAATTAACACTGGTATAATATGTATTCATCACAGGCACTTGGGGTCAGGTATTTTTTTCAATTTATTATTTTATCGACCAAGCAGTGATATATTTTGCTATTTTATCATATCTGACAACGTTCTGAACTAAATGCACCAGAAATAAACTGATTTTATTGCACTTTAAAATTTTCTTGATTTTCTCTGTTCTTTTTTATATAGAGAAAATCAAGAAAATTTTAAAGTGCAATAAAATCAGTTTATTTCTTGGTCGATAAAATAATAAATTGAAAAAAAGTACCTGACCCCAAGTGCCTGTGGTATTCATATGGGTTAGTATTGTCTAATACACTATGTTTTTATCTTGAAGGAGAAAATTTGGCAACTTGGACGGTAAAACAATATCCTATTTACAGTACCTTTACCATCAGGTATGTATATAAATTTACTTTTCAATATCATTATTTCTAACGTTAGTTTTATATCCCGCAAAAAATTTAGGGTTATATAAAAATCCCACTGTTCGCCCCAATATCGCACCCACTTAATATCACCTTGATCAATGGATTAATTTGGATCAAACTTGCTACAAATGTTAACCAAGTTAACATGAGACATTCATTAATTCATTCATTCTTTCTTTATTTCCTCTATAGACATGTATGTAGAGATATAAGAATGTTAAGTAACAACCAAACCGGTTAGATGGTAGCTGATATCTGTAGTATAGTTTCGGATCATCAAACTATATTCCTAATAAAAGGTCAAGTGAATATAATGTTTTTGTTGTTTGCTTATATTCGTAGCGTATCGCCGTGTGTGTGTAATCACGCCGGTTTACGCTTTATTTTAAAATAGACTGGCTGTTTACTTTGCCATAGGATTGTGAACGACCTATTAGACTGTCATTCATGATGGTGTGTTTGTTTATTTTTCAGTCTCCTGATTTCTACAACACGTCACTAGAGACCATCTACATATCAAAGATTTGCCGACACTAGCCGCCTTCACGTACGCATTAGATCATACAGATGTCTGAGAGAATGTAACCAGATTTACTGACACTAGCCGCCTTCACGTACGCATTAGACCACACAGATGTCTGAGAGAATGTAGCCAGATTTACCGACACTAGCCGCCTTCACGTACGCACAAGACCACACAGATGTCTGAGGGAATGTAGCCAGATTTACCGACACTAGCCGCCTTCACGTACGCACAAGACCACACAGATGTCTGAGAGAATGTAGCCAGATTTATGGACACTAGCCGCCTTCACGTACGCATTAGACCACACAGATGTCTGAGAAAATGCAGAAATATTGTAAACATGCAGCAGATACTGTAAACGTATTTAATTTCGCGTGTATTTATTTTTTAGATATAGGTTATTTAGACATATCCGCGTAGTTGAGTTTTCGCGTTTTGAAATATGCATTATAACACAATGAGTATAATATAATTTTCGCACAAAACAAACGACCGCGATATCATCGAAAATCAGTACACCTCGAAAATAAATACTTTTACAGTACAGCAATACTGTAACTAGTAACTACTCATCATTGTTAGTGTTCAGTTAACCAAAATACTTGTCTGATATCTTTTCAAAAATGACAAAGAGATTGGTGCTAAATATGTGATGACTTATTAATGCAACCACGTTATATTCTCGGCATTTCTCGCATATATGGGAGATTTATTTCACGGGATAGGCGGTATGATATTTCCCGGGTGATATCACACCCCACTGGATCACATGGTATAGTGTCTCAATACTATGGGACTACTTTTTTATATTACTAATTGAAAAACATTAAAAAGGAACTAAAACCAGAAAAATAATCTGTTACTCGTTTCAGATCGAGATAAGGAAATTTACAATCTTGTAGTGGGATATTTTCAACTCAAATTTGGCGGATCTATAACCAGTATAGTCCGTCAGTGATATTTTTGATATTTTATTTTGACATAGTGTTTATAAACATGGAAGGGTCTATATAATGTAAATAGAGGTGGTTTTTGACAAATGAACGTATGCGGGGGTGAATATATGTATACGTTAACAGGTTATTGATACCTATATGTGTAAAATAGTATCGCCCCTGTTTGCAAACACACTGCCACAATGTCACTTCCGGTTTTGTGCTCCTTTTACTACCAAAGGGAGATAACATTGTTTCAACAGTTTTAGGACTTTATTTGATGCTGTAAATTGACAGAAATGATTAAAAAATATTATTTGTGGCTAAATCGACTCAATATTATGTAATATTTGGAAAATAGTACTAAAAATCGGGCTTTTTGTGACAGGTGATCTTAAATAGATTCTTTATATTATTCACGTTATATATTTATATTATTGATATTACGGTTCACGTTACTAATAAAATTAAGTTATCTTAAAGTTGTTTAGTTATCATTCAAATATCATTTAGCATAATTATTTTATATTTATTTCAAACTCAACATTCACATTTCATCAATCACCTGAGTTATGCACTTTATTAGGTCCAATGCAACCATACCCCTGGTTTCCTGTATTACTCCATTTTGATTGATTGAATTGAGTTTAACTTTCTAATAAAGAATATTTCCTTTATATCAAGACGTCACCAGCGGTAGGTGAAGTTAGTGAGCTTAGCTGTCGTGGTTGTCCATTTGCGCGATCGACACCCGGTGCTCGAGCTTCAGTATTTTATCTCATCCATTACATTCGTGCCACATTTACAATCATCCTAATGAGGTCCTACGCCTAATGAAGTCGGGGGTTCATGAGGCCTCAAAAAGGTCGACGCCATAATGAAGTCCAAAGGTTGAGGTTCCAGACGAGAAGTCAAATACAATCGTTTAACTGAGGATAATTTTATTTTGTAAGACTAAGACTAGGCGTTGAACTTTGTTAGGAGTTGAAGACTTTTCCAGACGAGAAAAATGTTTGTTCTTGTTCTCAAAACTTTACGATTTTGATTTAGATCAACTTCCAATATCGCAGTTAGTAACACACAATGCTAGTTTTGTTCATGTGTATAAAGAGATTATAACCCCCTTACGCAAACCAAGTTTATAAAGGAAAATATATATATATATATATATATATACATGTATATATATATGAATCACCATGTTCATCTGTCCGTCCGTCCCACTATTGTGCCATCTTTAATGTCTATGGATAGATTTTGATCAAATTTGGCACAAATATAAGCAAACACGTCGCATACCAAGGTAGGTTCTGTACGTCTGTTCGTTGGAGACGAGGTGTGTTTGTCTCCCGGGAGACTGCTCTAGTTTTTCCCGTTTTTCTTTGGCATATAAGGTGCCTAACGACCACAATCGTTTGAACACAGTAAAACCTGCCTGTGCTATAAATAGTAGAAAAGTCATGTTTAACTGACGATGGAGAATTGGGATTTAAGGTATTCATAATAAAATTGAAATAAATAAGATAAGTTATAATTTTTTGTAATGATATTTATTTTCACATGAAAAAGAACATTATCGTATATAATGCTGGTAAGTTTATACACGATCTATTACACACGTGTTTGTCTAATCGTGTGACAGTGGTATTGTTAACGTTGTCGCGGTCATTGGACAGATACATTCAACGTTCCCAATGTCTTTCGAATATTTCATTTCGTTCATTTTTAATGGCGGTTGGTTTTTTTCTGACAAAGTTTGAATTGAAAATTAAAAAAGATTAAGTTGTTTATTTTGTACAAGTGTTTGTAAAATATATGTATCTAACAAAACTAAATATAAAATTTATAGGTCTGGTATAATTCTCAAGTTTTAAAAATTCCACTAACGTCAATTTCCTACAAATCCCGTTTTGAGGTCTTTATGCTCTGTATGTGGGAGGTCGTGGATTCGAACCCCGGTCGGTTCTAACCAAAATTTGAAAAAGGTAGTGATTGAAAGTAGTGACTGTTCTGTATATTGAAATGCAAGTCAAAGATCCCTAAAAACCCTTAAAAACCAATTTTTCGTGTTACAACAGGTTACATGTAAACGGGCCCTCCTTAAACAATGCCCTGGTCGAATTACTACGGAAAATTTCTGCCAATTCATTTATAGCTGGTGACACGATAAAGAACCCTGCTGTATAATGTCATCAGCACAACGCACAGACAAAACTTCTGCACCATCGCCTATAGCTGGCGACATCTCGATATAAGTGAAATATTCTTGACTGGGACCGTAAACACATTACTCAACACTCATCTCCCACATGCTGAGTGTCTTAAACCACGTAAAGCTTTTTTATTTCGCAGATTTATATACCGGTAAGATTATGAAACAACTTTCCAAAAGTTATAAGGCATTTTCAACAAAAGAAACCATCGTTTATCTCCATGGTTAAATGTCTTCTCATTTTTCTATAATAGTTTCATATATTTTAATAATTTAATTTTACCTGTTATATAAAATAGTGTTTTCTGTCGCTTTTTGTCGATTTACCGATGGCCCGGCAGCATTTTCAATTCGTTTATACAGATTACAACCATGACACTCATTTGTTACAGAGGCGGCATGTTTAATACCAGACTGTCAGTCCAATGTATAGAAATCACCGTGTACAACTCTTCCAAAGATGCGTTAGAGTGTCTATTGCTCCGTGGGGTATGTGGTAGTTTGCATGTTTATAATCAAAGTATGAAACAGAGTACAAAGTAACAACAACTTACTTCGTGTTTGTATTTGAAGCGAGGCTGTGCGATTATATCATACATTATATGCGAGTCACACGGGTGCTTAACACCCATTCTCAGTAATAAGGCCCAAATAGTGTTATATTACAGTATAATGAATTGGCTTTGGAAAAGACCAAAGAATAAATGTACCAACAGAAACTACACATTATATCTACAATTATCAATCACAGTTTTCTAGTTAATCCATGTATTTGATTATTTTCCAATCTCATAAACCTTCAAAATGATACAAACGTTACTGTTACCGGGTAAGGTTTTTATGTTTTAAATCGCCAAATCTTCAATATTTGGAAAGTAACAAAAATTTAAAGAATTGCTTTTGTTAATGCTGCATTGTTGTCATATCTAAAACTGGTTTCTGATGACAATGCAAGCTATTGGTAAAATCTGGTGCCAAATAAAGATGTGTTACCAGCTGTCGGATACAAACGTTACCACATATAAAACTGTCTCCATGGTTATCATATATTAATGTCATACTTACCACTGACGTGGGCAAATTGAAGCTTATCTTACGCATACTTAACGGAACAATAAAATTTTCAACTTAACAGTCGCTATTGGGCCTGAACAAGCATGACACAAAATTGAATGGAAGGTTTTATTTTCATCAATACTTACGTTACGTCATTCATATGGTTAAATATTTTATCCAAGTCAAAATTAATATATTGTCAAACGAAGTACTTTGATATAATATTTAAAATATATCATCTTTATTCCGCACAAGTTCCTATTATTTAAACCACATATTGTAACAGTTGAAAAAAATACATACGTTACCGATACATACGTGATAACATCATTTGAAAATACACCTAAATCACGTCAAGTGACCACTATAATTTGTATAGTTCTAGATTTAAATTATAGAAGTGTGCATGTGAAGTTTTAACCACATCGATTGTTGTTAAAATAAAAATTCTCAAGCAAAAGTGAAACAGTCGAAGGTGACCTCTTTGGATGGCAAGAATCCATTCAAAAATTTCAATTTGAAATAATACATCTGACTATATAGATAATAAACCTTGTCATTTCCATCAAACCCATGATGGTATGTCTACCCTTGATCCATAGTCTGGAATTCATTTTCCAAAAAATGATATATACGTTACTATAGGTAACGTATGTAATTAACACAAGTAACGTATGTATCAGTACTTTCATTTCAATTACAATGAAATAGTTAAGCAAACTGTCATTAGATACAACAATAAACAAACACTTAAAGTTTCTAGTTTAGTTACGTGTAGAGAAATTAAACAATTTTCAACTTCAAATTGGATTTTGAAACGATAGATGTCACTGGTCTAATTTATTTGGATAATTTTCTCATAGATTTGAATACAACATTGTTCATTTTAATATTTGTTATACATACAAATCAAATACCTGCAATTTCATAAATTCTGATTATGAAAGTGTAAATGCAGCGTAAAACAAAACTTCAATGGTCAAATGGGTGGTCAATATACATCCATATATCTGCAGACCCCCAGGTAACGTAAGTATTGGTATCTACGTTACTGGTCTGAATTACAAACACAGTTGCTGTCTAATGTTTCATGATGGATAAATCATGTCTTGAAATTCAGTCAAATTACAGAGATAAAGAAAATGGGATATGATCGGAGTTCTAAATTGAAGAGAAACTAAGAATTAAACTGAAAAAACAAACCTACTATTCCATGTGTCCGAATCACAAATCCAGAAGCAAAGTGAAAACTTTGAAACTGACAAGTTAAGTTAAACACATGAACTTCCAGAACAGATAGCCGCCAAGGATGTTTCAGATAGTGGTTATGTCTCTTTGGAACCAGTCCCTGTTACGTCATTAACAACAGTGGTCATACTCTTCTTAGTTTTAGGTTACCTTCTATTTAAACTAGGGGTAAAAACTATACAAGTTCTGACAAGAAGCTAAGAGGGAAGCTTAATGTAATGTATCTAAAGACGTTAAAATTTTAAAAGATAAATCATGAGAAAGAAATTTCAGATAGAAAACTTTCATATTAGAAAGATAAAGAGTTACATTTTCAAATGAGAAGTTAACATTATGAAAGCAAACAGAAAGTGATGTATCCATTATTGACTTGACACCCAACAAGCGAAGCTCAGCAAGAAAAAGTTCTTCTTGGTAACACCTTATTGACAAATATTAAATACATGTATAGTGATAGAATCAACAACAAAATATGAGTGATTTTGAAAGACACCATATACATGTTATGTTTAGCAATATAATTTTCCAACAATAATCGGTAATGGGCCTAAACTGTGCATCATTGCTGGCTGATTTATTTCATATTGCAGCAGAATTTATGTAAAACCGTTTTTAACTTGAAGGATGACTGTAACAAAACCATTTAACTCCACATATATACAGATACATGATGTCTGGTATAGGATTTTATAATTCTAAATTCGAAGGCTTTTGTGAATGTCATCTATCTTAAGGATATTGAAATAAAATACAACTGATCCTTCATGTTCTGCTTCATATTAACTATGGCACCCACGTGGACTTTATAAAACGAAGCAAACTGCTTGATTACTAATACCAAAATACAATGGACATTGTTGATTTGTTCTCACTTTCCTGGTGAAAGTTCGTGTGTTTAACTTTTTTGCAAATTTTCAACGTTTGTTCTCTGCTTTGGGATTATGAAATTGGCATGGATCGGTATGAGAGACATTTTAAGTCACATGATTGATTAAAAGATAATTAGAAGAAAAAGAGATCGACTTTAAATAAATTGACTGGTATAGACAGTAAATGTTTGTAAAAGGCACATAGCATGTAAGATTTTTCAGTCTATCCTGAATTTAGAAACAGTATAACCAATCGGGTGGAGAAAAAAGTTGTTAGAAATAAAGGATAAGTCCAGATTTCAGGTTTAAAAACTAAATATGAAAAGTACTACTGGAGAGAAAAATACAGACAGTGGTTCCTTTAAAGATATGACATTTTAATCAGCAATTAAGACTTTCTCATTCCATTAGCCTTGTTTTTTAGAATGTAACTCGGGTATATTTTATTGAATTTCTTTAAAGGAGGACATGTCACTGAGTGAAGAAGTTTTAAACCCCAGTATGTAATTGTTACATACGTGACTAAACAGTTACATACGTTACTTACTTAATTAATTATTTTTGTCACTAGAAAAGTGAACATTTACATCGTGATAATTGATAATTTTAAAGGCTTTATATCTCTTGTTGTCTTAATAAAGAAATTGAAGACTTCATTGTAAACGTTACCATGTACATGATCTTATTATCGGTTAAACTGTTACATACGTTACCGATAAATAGTTTTTGTCATTTCGCTAGAAAAGTGAACATATATACCAATATCATGTGTTCTATTGATAAGTTTTACAATTTTATTATGGAAAACAATAGTTAATAATTTGTAATATAATATAATGTAGCTGTCTTTATATTGTCTCAAAGTCATCTAGAGGTGCTACATACGTTACCGAATACACTGTTTACTTAAGTGAAAATTATCTTGACGATAATAAGTTTTGTACAGTTCTTTTGGTTAGCAATTTCATCAAGACATATTTGCATTTTGATTTGAGTGTTGATTAATGACTACCTGTTTGAAATTTTGTTTCTGTTACCAACTTGAGAATACAGAAATAAATTTATTGTATTTTTGCGTAAAAATACTTTAATATCTGTAGACTACAAACATCGTCATTATCATTTCGATATGCCGAAGTGGTCTCAAGGCACATTTTTAAATTAATAACAATGTAACCTAATGTTCAAGCATAATAAACATATAAATACTACTACCTTGTAAGAATATGATGAACTTTAACTACGGTCACGTAAATATCAACTCATTTAAATACAAATGGTATGTATGTAACAATAAAGTGAAATTGCAACCAAAATAATCAATTGGTGTTAATAATTTTGTTGTTTCTGAATCTTCTGATATGTCCAGTCTCTGAAAATACCAGAAGTTCATTGCTTGTAAGACTTTTATTTTTCATCATCTTGAAATAGTGAATTGGGCCTTATTACTGAGAATGGGTGTTAAGCGATTCTATCTTTGGAAGGGTTGTACACGGTGGAAATAGCCATTTTTGCTCTGAATCACAGTTTTCATGTATTTTCCGTTACCAGACATGCCACTTTAGAACATACTTTATTCTATAGATAAAAAGTAATTTTAACAAATATTTTATTAATGTGAATTTTAAAATGCATGAAAATTTCCTATGGGTCATGTTTGTTTATATGCAACCACCAACTAGTAAACTGTGTATACCAGTGATGACTGTTAACAGTCAATACTAATTGACTGTAAAATCAGTACCAAGCAAAGAAAAAACATTCTCATTCCAATGAAGTTTAAGTCTGTAATTAAGTTTCAGCACAATATTTCTTTCTTTCCAGGCCACACATTTTAGTAACGCTTAACACACACACACATGCGCACGCGTTGTCATGGTTCACACACACTGGCATTATATATATTCTTTATTACAAAAGTATACAGGGCCTCAAGCCCAAAAGTACAATTCAAAATATTTGCATACATTTAATTGCGCAATAACAGGCAGAGGTAGACAAATTTATGGTATCATTTCATGTCTCTGATTTAGAGCTTGGATAACCCAGACTCTACTGATTTGTATCGATGTTATTAATGTCTTTATTAATGTCTATAATGTTAATATATGTGTTTTATACATATATATATATATATATATATAAATAATCCTTAATAATTAACAATTAATAAATTAAGAAAAGAAACATCCTTAATTATTTACATATTTGTTTCTTTTTTTAAATGACAAATAGCAAAATTTGCCTAAATTGTGCAAGATTGTTTCATTATCTGTAGAGAATATACTTTGTAAGCTATATCGCTTTGTATATTGGTCCAGTAAACATATGTTTCTAATGTGTGAATACAATTCACATTCAATCAAAAAATGTTTCTCCGTCTCAACTTTTTTGTAACCCATTTCTAAACAAAATTTACATAACCTGTCTTCTCTTTCTAAAAATCTCTCTCTGCCCTTTTCTATCTCTAATTCATGACTTGACAGTCTGAGTCTAACCAGAGCAGTCTTATATTTATTACAATCTAATATATTCAAGTATTTTTCAGGTTCAAATATGGTTTTAACTTCCCTATAAAAACAAGTTTTCTATAACTTTGCAGATTACAATTCCATTCTTGCATATAATTATCTTTTACTCTTTGAATAAATAAACTAATAAAAAGATCAAAATCTCCCACCCCTTGAAACAACCAAACATAATGAAACCCATATCTACTTAGTAAACTACTTATTTTAGATGCCCAATTATAACTTGTTCTACCTGCTTGATGCAGATCAAATAAATTTCATAACATCTTTTTGGATATCTATGGTTTTCCATAAACAAAATTTTAAACCAGTATTAATACATTTTTTATAGTAGTATACAAATAAAGGAAATCTTCGAGTCTCACCAAGTACTGCTACTATAGGTGTACTTGATTTGACATGTAACAGTCTTTTACAAAATTTGTTTTGGACAGATTCAGATATATTGGATAAACCTGTAACACATGAAGAAGTACTGGTGGCAAAAATGCTACGTGCTCAAGAAAATGTTATCACAGTCAGTATTTGAATTGGCCCATGTTTCAGTTATACATATTATATCGTTCATTTTAAGACTATCGATTATATTACCGTAATTAGCAGAATGTAGCTTTTTCAGACCACCAATATTCCAACTAACAATGTTTAACATTTTTCTGTCACCTTGCTTTGGTAGTTGTCAACTGAACTGACTCTCAAACACTTCATTTTCGATATTCACATTTGCTTCTGGTGATTTTTCACTTTTAGAATTGACCAGATAAACCTGATCACTATCTTCATCATACTTAAACACTTTGCTACCAACTACCAATTTATTATACCTGAGAAAAACCTTCTCTGGCTTATATTTCTCTTTAAGTTCATCAAAATGACTCAATAGTCCCCTTCGAATATTTCGAATATCCTGACTATAGTCTTCAGATATCCGGATCTCATTTAGTTTTACTTTATTTTGCCTAGCCAAAGTTAGAATATTTTGTTTATGTTTTAAGCGACCAAATTTTACAAGTATCCCCCTTGGTTTTACACTACCTTTTTGCTTTCTTCCTAGCCTTGGGCCCTTTCAATAGCAACTTTACTATCATCAAAGGCATCCTCAATATTCAAGCTATCATGCATAAACTCTCTAACTTTAATTTCACAATCCTCCCAAGTTTCTTTGGATTCTGTTTCCCCAAACCCCCAGAAAATAAGATTATCCCTCCTTCCCTGGTCTTCCAAGTTTCGGATCCTATCTTTTAAGTGTGTGTTTTCATTTTCTAGTTTAACTATTTTTTCTTCCATGGCTGCTTGGGAATGTCTAAACTCTGTCTTTAATTCTGCGAAATCTTTTCTAATAGTTTCACTACTATTTTTTATTTGTAGTGTCAGACTTTCAAACATTCTTTTGACCTCTAATGAGTTGTGTCTAGCACTAAATTTCCAGACTGAGACATTGTTGTTTGTCTTGTCATCATGGGTCTGGTTTGATTTGATCCGGAAACAGAATGGAACCAGGTCCAGGGCCCGGGTTAGGTTCTACACCCCCAATAATAAGCAGTACTGAAGAAAGCATTAACAATCTTAATAGATTACAAGTGTGAACTATCAGGGCAGGGCAAACCCCTTGACCCTTTTCATGGGCATTGAAAAATTTCCTATCCTGGCCCTCCATTATTCAGATCATTCCCCATGTTCACAGATGAAATGATTTAACTTTATTTCAAGTATATTCTTATTAATGGTATGACTTGTTTATGGGAAAGTTTATTTAAAGTGTTTAAAATCTTAATTAATACAAATTATGTTAAATACAAATGCGTCCTTTTAAACTTAATTAAATGCTTATTACAACACCAGAGCTTGAATCTCTCAGACTCTTGTGTTTAATGTTCTAAACAAGACACTGGCATTAGGGCACTAAACAAACAGACACACAAATCGTTGTACTTCACAGAGAGAGAGAGAGAGAGAGAGAGAGAGAGAGATAATGGAGCTTAATACACACTAAACAAAGATGCCTACATATTTTGGTTTTTGACACACACACAAAATGTGACGCTTAACGCACAGACACAAGCTGTGGAGCGTAACACACACACACACATACACAATGTTACGCTTAACACACAGACACACACTGTGGAGCGACAGACACACACACACACACCATAGACACCTTGTGACATCACGCTTGTGCCTTAACCACTAGGCGACCGCAGCCCAGAGAAATTGAACCCTGATCCACAGACACCTTGTGATAAAGGCTAATGCCTTAACCACTAGGCAACAGTAGCCCAGGGAAATTGAACCCTGGACCATAGGGCATCTTGTGAAAAGGCTAATGCCTTAACCACTAGACAACCGTAGTCCAGGGGCAGAGGGTGGCTATTGCATGCAATAGAACACCAACTGTACAATACAACAGCAAGAAATGAAAGAGCTAAACAGTCAGAAAAATAAGAATTGAGAGAGCGCCCCGTTAAGGGCGAGTGGTCGAATATCCATCAAGGTATAGTCAACCACCTTCCCGTTTGATATCGGAGACTATTCCGGCACCTTTTACCATTCTGTTAAATAACAAGAACAGCACGGGAAATGAAATTGGTTAACATTGAGTAACATTGTATTATAACGAAATCTGAAAGTACTTAATTGTGGTGTTGTTGGGTAATTTATTTGAAATCAACCTTGTAGATGCATGTTATATATTATGTTATATTTTGATATAAAGTAAATTAATATTTTAATTTTTTGTAGTGATTTCTTTACAGTCTGTTTTTGACTTATTAAAATATAAGATTAAATACAATAAAAATTGTTTAATTAACGGCATTCCACATAACTCTCGACTACCTCAAACTATGTTATTGAATCATGGGTGAATACAGTTCCGGGTGGGAAACATTTGCGACTTGCCCGTAGGATAAATACATGTAAATCAGCGTGACGCAATATAAGACCACATATTTAAGTATATTTTGACAAAGCTCGCCGTCACACACACACACACACACACACACGTTATCACTTCGGTGCTGTACACGGAGGGCGAGCTCGGGTGGTGGAAACCCGTCCACAAGTTCTGAGAAATATGAAAATTATACCAGAAAGGCAACAAACAAATCAGCTGCCTATTCCATCTATTTGACGATAGTGTGGATTTTTATATCGTTATCAGGAGTGCAATAGGGAGGAATTGATACTGCATGGTCGATAAAATCTACTCAATTAATAAAATATAAGAGAAAAATATATATTCAAAACATGCTAAAATGTAAAGGGCGGAATGCTCATCTCCGATTTAATTGAAGTCGTCCATTTAGTTAGTTGTAAGCAAGGGTGAGGTCTTCAATTAAACAAACTAGCCACGGTTCAAATCTTCAATAACTCAATTTTAAGCTTTTCCAGTAAAAATCAAAAGTTATGGGGAATGTACAAAAGAAGTCACTCCAAAACTTTTTATTAATTTAGAACCCAGGGAACAGAGCATCGGGAACAGATTCATAATATTTTTTAAAATCCATATGGTATATTACGAGATATTTTATGAGAATTTTATCATGTATCTGTGTGGAAGTGCGTGGCCTAGTGGTTAAGGCGTTGGACTCATGATTCGAAGGTCGTGGGTTCGATCCCTGGACCGGGCGATGTGTTGTGTCCTTGAGCAAGACACTTAATTTCACGTTGTTCCAGTTCACTCAGCTGAAAAATAAATTGAGTACCAGCAAAATGCTGGGGGTTAACCCTGCGATGGACCGGCGTCCCATTCAGGGGAGAGTCTTGTGCTCTCAGTCGCTTAACGCCACAGAAACCGGGATAAGCTCCGGCCTGATGGGCCTAATGGCTCGGGACAGACTTAACTATCTGACCCCAGCAGTGAATAAGAACAGGCCCCAGTTTCACAATCATTCCTTTACTAAGATTTTCCTTAACTTAAATCTGGCAAAATTTCACATTTTTCTAATTATGTTAATTTTTAGGATATTCGGGAATTTAAGGTGTCATTTTTTACGATCGTTTTTGAATTTTCTGTATGAAATGTTTAAAAAAATATTTATAAAATTAATACATTTTTAAAATGAATATTATGAATGAAATACGAAATTCGGGTTTTGAATTTTCTGACTGAAATATTCAAAAAATTATAATATGACATCGCTTTTATATTAAAACATTTACATTTAGTATTGACAAAAATATCCAACATCATTGGTCAGTCCAACAAGAGATTAGCAAATTAAAGTTAAGGAATGATTGCGAAACCGGGGACGGGTCCATTTTATATATATATATATATATATATTTTTTTTTAATTAATGTCCACATGTATGGTACATCACGGGTATTTTTTAAGAACTTAATAATGAATCTGCCCCCGGTTTCACAATCATTCCTTAGCTAAGATTTTTCTTAACTTAAATTTTGCAAATTTTCAAATCTTTATAATTTTGTTAATTTTCAAGATATTCAGGAGTTTAAGGTGTCATTTTCAAGATCATTTCTAAATTAAAACATTTGCGTTTAGTTTTGACAAAAATATTCATCAGTAGTTTCAAAAAGTAATTCCGAAAATTTGCTAAATTTAAGTTAAGGAAAATCTTAGCTAAGGAATGATTGTAAAACTGGGGCCTGCAGGTCCCTGCAGTGAATTGAGACCTTCCTCATAATGATGCTCTCCTCGCCAGATCATGGCACATAAGGCTTTCCATTTTTGTCTGTCCTTCGAATTCGCTTCTTTTTTTTTTTTTTTTTTCTTTTTTTTTTTTTTTTTTTTTTTCTGTGTAACAGCTGGTCCATCCGGCGGCGTTTCTTGAATTGAGACAGGTTGTATGGTTGTATTTTTCAGTCGTGTATAATTTTTTATTTTATTGTTTATAGTTTTTATTAATGTCCATTGTATCACCATTGTAAAAAAACTGTCATGATGGGCAATTTAATTGAATATTAGATTTAATATCTTAAAGCATTTCACTTGCAGTTAATATCGAAATAGTTTAATATATATTTTTACAAAAATTACAAACACGATGATTCTGTCAAGCGTAACTGTGTCACGTGACATACAAAATGTCTGCGCCCTTCAGTTGCAGATGTACTAAATGGACCATAACCAGTCATTGATGCGTACTTACTTATCTGATCTGTTAGACAGTTCTTGAACTGAGAGAAAACACAGACAGTCGTACTGACAGAAAACATAGACAGTCATACTGACAGAAAACACAGACAGTCGTACTGACAGAAAACACAGACAGTCATTGTACTCGTCACCTTTTAATTTTATTGATCAACAATTTAATGTATATGCTAAAGTATTGTATAGACAGGAAACACCGTGTTTAATCACCCGTGAAAAACGTAAGATAAGTACATTACGCGTCATGTAGTGGTACATCATAAAGAAAAATCCATGGTAAGTTACACTTGATGGCATAATAATAATAATAATAATAATAATAATAATTGCTTCAACGTGTTCAAAAAATGGAAAAACTTCTGTTTCTACCATCCATAAAAACAGAATCAAGCCATTTTGATCATTTCTGTGAAAATTGTCTTTTTTTTTTAAATTTTACATATAACAGTATAATTAATTTTAATAGGTGGGTTGTACAAAAGGAATTTTTCTATGATAGTTTATTGAATAATGACAAATTTACATATTATGTAATACATAATACATAAGTCACTTATACTATGTTTAGCAATATTTTTATTGTTATTTTTAGTTTTACATTTTAATAGTTTGTGTTATTGATACAATTGTATCTGTTTCTAGCTGCGAATAGCTGCAATCTTGCTGATGCGGCTTTAAACAATAATTCACTCACTCACTTATACTATGTATTTTTTCAATATATATTTTCTAGTTTTGTGCAATTACGTCATCTTGTTGTTTAAATATTACCTCATCTTGTTGTTTAAATATTACCTCATCTTATTGTTTAAATATTACGTCATCTTATTGTTTAAATATTACGTCATCTTATTGTTTAAATATTACGTCATCTTATTGTTTAAATATTACGTCATCTTATTGTTTAAATATTACGTCATCTTATTGTTTAAATATTACGTCATCTTATTGTTTAAATATTACGTCATCTTATTGTTTAAATATTACGTCATCTTATTGTTTAAATATTACGTCATCTTATTGTTTAAATATTACGTCATCTTATTGTTTAAATATTACGTCATTTTATTGTTTAAATATTATGTCATCTTTTAGTTTAAATATTCCGTCATCTTGATCTGTATTACGTCATATCTTTGTTTATTTTTCAAGTAAACATTTATTCCGATGAAGGACATAACACTATAATACTATGTATTTTTTCAATATATATTTTCTAGTTTTGTGCAATTACGTCATCTTGTTGTTTATTCCGATGAAGGACATAACACTATAATACTATGTATTTTTTCAATATATATTTTCTAGTTTTGTGCAATTACGTCATCTTGTTGTTTAAATATTACGTCATCTTATTGTTTAAATATTACGTCATCTTATTGTTTAAATATTACGTCATCTTATTGTTTAAATATTACGTCATCTTATTGTTTAAATATTACGTCATTTTATTGTTTAAATATTATGTCATCTTTTAGTTTAAATATTCCGTCATCTTGATCTGTATTACGTCATATCTTTGTTTATTTTTCAAGTAAACATTTATTCCGATGAAGGACATAACATGTCCGAAACGTTGAAAATATTTAGTGTTAAGGGTTTTTATTATAATTATTATTATTTCTCCATGCAAATTTAACCTGAATTAATTTATGTTTAGTGTTGTTATTTTAGATCTGGACTTGGTAACTCTAGTTTAGATATTATATGATCACAAATATAGGGGTCCTACCATTCCTATATTTCCTATAATTTTTACCCTTTCCTATATTTTCCTATATAATTTGAAAAACCTCCTATATTTGCTATATTTTCATATATTTTTGTAGCTTGGTATTTTGGTATTTTGGTAGCTACAGGAATTTAGAATGAAGATATTTTTTCCACATTTAGTACATATCTGAAGCAAGATTAACAGTTTGGTAAGGATATATTGCAGCTATGTTTGTTAGTAAAAGAAGGAAAGGGAATAACTGAAGGGGAGAAAAGGAGACCATGAATGTGTATTTTATGTGTGAACTATTTAAAAATATTCCTATAATTTTAATGAAAACTCCTATAATTCCCTATAAAACTCCTATGATTTTGACCCCATATTCCTATTTTCCTACATTTTTGGACCCCAAAATTGTTAGGACCCCTTCAAATATTTCATATTTTTGTATCTTAAATTAATTGATTGAATGGAGTACTATGTCCAACATTCATATGAAGACATCATCAACTATAAATGAGGTGGTAAGTTGCAGGGAGGGTTTTTTTATGTGCCACACCTGCCATGACATGGGATATCAGTTTTACAGGTCTCTTCTGCAAGATCAGTGACTTTCATTTCTAAATGTAGGGTGCTTGTCTAAAGAATAATCACTACCTAGCTTAAAGTCTTTGTCAGACCCTGCTAGGGTTTGAACTAAAGACCTCCTACGTTGAAATGAGCACTCAACCTATTGAGCTACTTGAGTGGTTCCTACATATCATAAACATAATTATTTTCATGTTGTACTAAAAATTGCTTATTTCGCGACCATTCATTTTGCGCGAAAATTATATTATGCTTATTAAGTTGTAGTGGATATTTCAAAAACATGAAAATTTAACTATGCATATACCAGTATGTCTATAAATTTTCTATACCGTGAAAATAATTACAGGCGAAATAAAATATGTTTACAGTATCTCAAAGCATTTAATACAGTACAGACTTGTCAAAAGTGTAACCCAGAGCTAATGAAATTGTGGCCTAAGCTAAAACGACAGATGGTAGCTACCAAAGTCTGTCTAGATGAAGACAGGATGACAGAGGACTAAGACGAGTTGGTGATTCTACACTTATTCCTTAGCTTAGTGTTAAACTTTTGACAGGCCTGTACTGTATATGTTTCTGAGGATAGCATCTAGTTACTCAGGCCTGAGTTCTGAACAAGTCCAGATTGTTCGACTGCAATTGATGAACATTTGGAATGAGTCATAGTCATAGACAAGATCGTAGGCAGTGTGAGGCCAAACAAAAGAATTGTGTGTTTACGGTTTCCCGACCAAACCTTATGTATTAAAGCAGACCTGTACAGTTTTTTTTCACCCTTTTGAACAACTTTATATGTAATCTGTAATATAAAAAAGAATTTTAAAGAAAAAACAAACAGCAAAAGGCAATAAGTAAGTATAAGTATTTATATATACATAAATGTTAGTAGATCTTGTATGACTTTTATTTTTCAATATTTCCTATCAACTTGCAATTTTTTGTGTTGCCAATGACCAATATTCAGAAAAAATAAGTAAAATACCTACCAACCTATTTTTAGAGTAAAACCTGAAACAAACATATTTCTTTGTTTGGCCTGATCTGTAAGCATTGCACTCCACAAAACAGTAGCGATTGTGTACACTACAAATTTTGCATGTAGTATGGGCACATTTCAATCTTATCTCTGTCATGTCTGTAGTGCTTAGTGTCAGTCAGATCACAATAGGCTATCCTGATGTGACCATAACTGGCAGTGTCTACCATATTATGTGTTTATCTGCTTTATACTAGCCCACACTCATGACAACTTTTAGGTGCTAGCTCACCAAGACAGCAGTTGCAGATGTTGCTGTCCTGATGGTACATTATCCTAACAGAGGGTAAGTCAGCAGCATTGGAAAATGAAGTAACTTGCTTCAGTTCACAACAGGCCCTCGCCTAGATTCAAAACCACCACACTAGGTCTGGAGTCTGACGCTCTGCCAACTAACCTATATGCTTCCATTGCTTTTATTGCTGATATCAAACATCAAATGCCTCTCAATATTCTTTGTAAAATGAAATAAACTTCAATGATGAGTATTATAATCTTGTAGAGTTATTTCCCTTTGACCATGTAATAAAAAAAAACCATGCTAATCTATGTCCGAATCACAATCCAGAAGCAAAGTAAAAACTTTGGAACTGACAAGTTAGGTTAGTATACGATATGTAACTATCATATCTTATCAGGCTGACCATTTTGACAGATTTATCCATTTTCGATGGATTTGTACCATAAAAATGGATAAACGGATAGATAAAATAAAAAGGTCAAATTTTTCCCATTTTGATGGAGTATTTACCCAAAATCAAACACTTAACGATAACAAAGTACCTAAATGACAATCTTACGCACTAAAAATATACCAATCTGGACAAATAAATAAATTTAATTGGTCAGTATGTCTTATATTAGATCAAAGACATGTTTTAATACATTTTAGGAAGATAGACAAAAAGGAAATTAGCAAGAAAAGAATATTTATAAAAGGTTTTTGCCTATTATGGTAGCATAGAAGTGAATCAAATATATTTTTACATTACATGTGTGTGTTTAATACTGCTCTTTTAATACTAGAGGCCACGGTGGCCTAATGAATAAGAAGTTAATCTAAATATCAAAGGTCTCTCACCGCTGTGAGTTCCACTCCCGCTCAGACCACATGTGGGAAAGTAAATTTTCCTTGCTGTTCGCCTTTACTGGTTCACTGGTATCAGTATAATGGACTTGGGGAGTGGTACGCTTGTCTGTGGTGTACTGAGTCGGTGACCTAGCACCTTATACTGGCCCTGAGTGTGCGCTAATACAAGGCAGACCATACAACACACTCGCACTTTACATGCATACACAAAATTGTTCATAGATTAATCCATAGAGATTAATAAAACAGTTCTCGTCGCGAATTGCTAAATAAGCACCATTCAACCAATTAACCAACCATCTTTTAATACTAATGGATTTTTGGTAATTTCAAGTTATTAGTTGTCATTGATTACAAAACTTGCAGTACCCTGTAATCAACATAAAAATAACAGAAATCAATGTTTCATTCAAACCTGTCTATAAAGGCTACTCCAGGGAACTATGTAATAATATCCTTTAAAAGCAGATGACTTTTATATAGAGGTGGCCTATATGCCAGGTTCGACTGTTCATCAATACTGTTTGTAGAGTCCTCTGTAATTTTTTGTGAATGGGGTCAAGGCCCTTGAAATTGTGAAGTTAATTATCAAATAGCCAAATTCATGGAAACTAAAAACACCATTATTGTTACAAAACCCCAAAATACAGTCCAACCTGCCTTAAAGGCCACCTCTATATAAGGGTCACCTACTTATAAAGACCAGTAGAATTGTATCCCAATTGTTCTTTATTCATATTATTTGAACCTGTATATAAAGGACACCTGCCTATAAAGGTCATTTTTACTAGTTCCTTTGGGTGGTCTTTATACAAAGAGTTGACTGTAGATAAATGAAAACATGAACTTAACTAAAACTAGTTTTATATGTTTCTAGATTGAAATTTGATATGATTTTAAATTTTATTTCAATTTACTATACCATTTTATCTGCAATTTTAATTTTTTTAATTGTGTAAATCAGCTTCAAATTAAATATGGCCCAGCGAGACACCTGGTTTATATGGTTTGGGCCGGTCTAAAGTGTATCTTATGGGATCATAACACCTATCTATTTTATGTAGACCCTACAGTGATAATGAGTGCCGGGTATGCTTGCCAAAGGTTGGTGTTACTCCAATTTCCTTTACCATCCCAGAATTGACCACCTTGATGAAAGTGAAGCAATCTTAGCTGGGACATGAAAAAATTATTACTCCTCTCCACATTTTGTATAATTTTTAGTCTAATAAAGTGCATGTATCATTTAGTTACCTTTGCAAAAAATTGGCTGACCCCGCTCACTTTCACAATCATTGCTGAACTAAGATTTTCATTAAGTTAAATTTGATAAATTTTGGTAATATTTTCTTGGAACTACCAAGTGATCTTAAAAATGTCACCTTAAATTCCTACATGTCTTCTAAATTAACAAAATTATAAAGATTCGAAAATTTGCAAGATTTAAGTTAAAGAAAATCTGAGTTGAGGAGTGATTGTGAAACAAGGTCTTGGACATTTTGACAGACAGCAATCCACTTTGTCTAATATATTGTATAACAGATCGAGTGTATCACAATTCATTTTGAAGGGTGGTAACGAGTTGCAAGGAGTTACACCCCTCAAAATTAATTGTGATACACAAGATTCAAATTATATCACGCCCACTGCTGTCAATCATACATAATTGACAGTTTCATGCAACCACATTATCAATTACAGGAAATTGGTGTCAAAATTGTATCAATTGTTTGTTGTTTTTTCTAAAAAAAAAAAAAAAAAAAGGAATAATCGATTTCAACAGGAAATTGGTGTCAAAATTTGTGTATGACTTTTTTCAAAATAGTTTTCCATTCAGTTGATGTCTAGAGGTCAAGCAGTGAAGTTTAAAAATGTCCACTATAGATTTTTCGGATATGGACTTTTTAATTAATGAAATAGATGACAGTATGCTTTCTCAAGTTTGTGAAGAAACAATTATTGAAATTTATGATGTTTGATTGTATTAAACTCTGTTTGAGACCAAATGAAGTTATAGGACTATAATTACATTTGCTAATGTGACGTCATTCATTTCTTGCTTACGCCTATGCCCCTGATGTCATAGATTGGCTGTTCCAGCAATTGGAATTGCATGTCGTACACGACAGTGTTTTAAATTTATTTCAGGATTTCAAATCAAAAATAAGATTTTCAAAAATGCAAAATGTTAATATAACCATTGTACTGTCTAGAAATGGTGTTTATAGTGCTATAACTTCCATTTCTGTGCAAAGTAAACTAATCATAATGCCCTAGTCTTTGCTATTCAGTTTGCTTCGCATAGCAATGGAAATGTCATTTCTAGACAGTTTAATGGTTAATTATTTCAAAATCAATTGACTTTATATTATTTTTTGTCTTTAGGTAACTATTAGCGATGTCTGAGAACAAATCTGGACTGTCTGTGGCTAAAACAGAGGTAGAGGACACTGTAAGTGAATGTCACACGCCACATGATGGAAATGACCTTGGAACAACACAACAATCTGACCTTGAAACAGCACAAAGATGTGACCTTGAAACATCACAGAGATATGACCTTGAAACAGGGAATAATGGGAACAAAGAAGAGAATCGACTTAAATATGACGAAGGGGAAGATTTAGCCTTGAATGGGGAGAATAGGGAAAAAAAATTTTCATTTAAGCAAATTTCTCATCAAAAGAAGATTTTGTTGGTGTGTATGGGGTTTGCAAACTTTGGCTCTGCAGCTTGTTTCTCTATTCTGGCACCATTTTTTCCAGGCAAGGTAGGTACATTATAAACTCCATAAAATATCCCTGGATCACTTTGACACCTTTAATTTATTTGCAGAAGGTCGGTGGTTTTATTCCAGGCACTCTGGTTTCTTCAAATACAGTGGACTCTCATAATCTCAAACTCCACGTGGAAATGAAAATAGTTCAACCTATCTGAAGTTCGAGATAAACTAAGTTGTGGATGTTTATCTCAAACTTCGGATAAGTGGAACTATTTTCATTTCAGGATAACCAGAGTCCACTGTATCAAAGAATTTGTATTTAAATATTTTTTATTTGCCAGTCAAAGTTACAAATGAAGGTCTATGATACATATTTATAATTATATACATTTATTTACAATTGCAATATCTTTCCTTCAATAAAGTACAGTTAAACCTGTCTATAAAGGCCACCCAATGGAACCAGTAATAATGGCCTTTATGTGCAGGTGGCCTTTATATACAGGTTCAAATATTATGAATAAAGAACAATTGGGACACAATTCTACTGGCCTTTATAGCAGGTGGCCCTTATATAGAGGTGGCCTTTAGGGCAGGTTGGACTGTATTTGACATCATCTATACTTTGCAACTTCATAAAGACACAGCTCCACTCGCTGACGTCAAATGTCAAATGCTCTCTTTTGACTGAAAAAGGACAACCCATTTTTATGAGAAGGTGCGCCAACATTGTATTTCAAAATTGTTTTCAAATTAACATGAAAATGTGAGACAGCAATAGATAATTTTTTAAATATTGTAAATATAAGAAATATGCCTTTTATGCAATTTGAGACAGCCCATTATATGTTGCAAGTTCATAAAGACATTGGAAAATTACCTTATTTCTTAAATATAGACAACAGGATCCAGAAACAGGTGTCATAGCACTTATATTGATCTGTCTCCAGAAAAAATAATAATAAAAGAATTTTTTTTCAAATTGCATGAAAGAATTTTGATTTGGGTGTTCAATGCAATTTCTCAACTCAACTTGCTTTTTCAGAATCCTAAATTTATTTGTTTTACATGTACAGTCCAACCTGCCTTAAATGTCACCTCTATATAAGGGCCACCTGCTTATAAAGACCAGTAGAATTGTACAGTCCAACCTGCCTTAAATGTCACCTCTATATAAGGGCCACCTGCTTATAAAGACCAGTAGAATTGTACAGTCCGACCTGCCTTAAATGTCAACAATATAAGGGCCACCTGCTTATATAGACCAGTAGAATTGTCTCCCAATTGTTCTGTATTCATGTTATTTGAACCTGTATATAAAGACCACCTGCCCATAAAGGCCACTTTTACTGGTTCCCTTTGGTGGCCTTTATAAACAGGTTTGACTGTATATCCTCAATTTTTTTCTTTGTATAAATTATTAAAACATATTTATAACATAGGAATCTCAATGGCTGAGTGGTCGTAAGAGCACACTTATGGATCAGAGTACCTCTCACTGCCAGGAGCCCCAGGACTTTTCATTTCTAAATGCTGAGTGCATGGCGGATAAACAGTCATTACCTATTTGCAAGTCCTGGTTCAAACCCAATTAACCTCTCACATATGAATGGAGCACTCTACCAACTGAGCTACGATAGTGGTGATTTAAAAATCACATCTTGCCACAAAAACAACAATTTGAGTAGTCACAGAGGCCAAGTGGTTAAAGCTTTTACTCACCACTATTAATCTGAAATGGTTGGCAAGTGTCCTGTCACACTAAAGATTTCAACAAGAATAAAATCACACTTAAACTTTATTTTAGATTGTTGCCCATTAATTGTTTCTAATGCTGAAAATTCATACACCCATCAATCCAACAATTACCCATCCATCTATTCACTCATGCATCCATCCATTCACCCTCCCATCCATCCAACCATACACCCATCCATCCAACCATCCATTCAGTCTTTCATCCATCTATTCATTCATTCATTTGATCATTTCTTCCATCCATCCATACACCAATCCATCTAAACATTCATTCATTCGTTCATTTGTTCGTTCGTTCATTAGTTTGTTCATTTGTTCATTCATTCATTCATTCATTCATTCATTCATTCATTCATTCATTCATTCATTCATTTTATCCATTCATCCATCAATCTAGACATCCAATCACCCATCCATCAGTAAATCCATCCTTCTAACAAAGTATTTTAAACATATTATCTTGGCTATCCATGTAGTCCAGTTGTAGCTTAAAGTTTGATTTACACCACATGATCATGATCTATGGTTTACAATGTTTTCATATACAATTATTTTGTTAAAAATCTTATTACTGGTATTAAATTGTATTAACTCTTAGTTTTGTTTGTAAATTCTGACACTGGTGTTTACAGGCCACAGATAAAGGCTTGTCTGAGACAACAGTTGAACTGATATTCTGACACTGGTGTTTATCTTTGTTTACAGGCCACAGATAAAGGCTTGTCTGAGACAACAATTGGACTGATATTCTGACACTGGTGTTTATCTTTGTTTTACAGGCCACAGATAAAGGCTTGTCTGAGACAACAATTGGACTGATATTCTGACACTGGTGTTTATCTTTGTTTACAGGCCACAGATAAAGGCTTGTCTGAGACAACAGTTGGACTGATATTCTGACACTGGTGTTTATCTTTGTTTACAGGCCACAGATAAAGGCTTGTCTGAGACAACAATTGGACTGATATTCTGACACTGGTGTTTATCTTTGTTTACAGGCCACAAATAAAGGCTTGTCTGAGACAACAATTGGACTGATATTCTGATGGTATTTATCTTTGTTTACAGGCCACAGATAAAGGCTTGTCTGAGACAACAATTGGACTGATATTCTGACACTGGTGTTTATCTTTGTTTACAGGCCACAGATAAAGGCTTGTCTGAGACAACAATTGGACTGATATTCTGACACTGGTGTTTATCTTTGTTTACAGGCCATAGATAAAGGCTTGTCTGAGACAACAGTTGGACTGATATTCTGACACTGGTGTTTCTCTTTGTTTACAGGCCACAGATAAAGGCTTGTCTGAGACAACAATTGACTGATATTCTGACACTGGTGTTTATCTTTGTTTACAGGCCACAGATAAAGGCTTGTCTGAGACAACAGTTGGACTGATATTCTGACACTGGTGTTTATCTTTGTTTACAGGCCACAGATAAAGGCTTGTCTGAGACAACAATTGGACTGATATTCTGATGGTGTTTATCTTTGTTTACAGGCCACAGATAAAGGCTTGTCTGAGACAACAATTGGACTGATATTCTGACACTGGTGTTTATCTTTGTTTACAGGCCACAGATAAAGGCTTGTCTGAGACAACAATTGGACTGATATTCTGACACTGGTGTTTATCTTTGTTTACAGGCCACAGATAAAGGTTTGTCTAAGACAACAGTTGGACTGATATTCTGACACTTGTATGTATCTTTGTTTACAGGCCACAGATAAAGGCTTGTCTGAGACAACAATTGGACTGATATTCTGACACTGGTGTTTATCTTTGTTTACAGGCCACAGATAAAGGCTTGTCTGAGACAACATTGGACTGATTTCTGACACTGGTGTTTATCTTTGTTTACAGGCCACAGATAAAGGCTTGTCTGAGACAACAATTGGACTGATATTCTGACACTGGTGTTGATCTTTGTTTACAGGCCACAGATAAAGGCTTGTCTGAGACAACAATTGACTGATATTCTGACACTGGTGTTTATCTTTGTTTACAGGCCACAGATAAAGGCTTGTCTGAGACAACAGTTGGACTGATATTCTGACACTGGTGTTTATCTTTGTTTACAGGCCACAGATAAAGGCTTGTCTGAGACAACAATTGACTGATATTCTGACACTGGTGTTTTCTTTTTGTTTACAGGCCACAGATAAAGGCTTGTCTGAGACAACAGTTGGACTGATATACTGATGGTGTTTATCTTTGTTTACAGGCCACAGATAAAGGCTTGTCTGAGACAACAGTTGGACTGATATACTGATGGTATTTATCTTTGTTTACAGGCCACAGATAACGGCTTGTCTGAGACAACAGTTGGACTGATATACTGATGGTGTTTATCTTTGTTTACAGGCCACAGATAAAGGCTTGTCTGAGACAACAGTTGGACTGATATTCTGACACTGGTGTTTATCTTTGTTTACAGGCCACAGATAAAGGCTTGTCTGAGACAACAATAGACTGATATACTGATGGTGTTGATCTTTGTTTACAGGCCACAGATAAAGGCTTGTCTGAGACAACAGTTGGACTGATATACTGATGGTGTTTATCTTTGTTTACAGGCCACAGATAAAGGCTTGTCTGAGACAACAATTGGACTGATATACTGATGGTGTTGATCTTTGTTTACAGGCCACAGATAAAGGCTTGTCTGAGACAACAATTGGACTGATATACTGATGGTGTTGATCTTTGTTTACAGGCCACAGATAAAGGCTTGTCTGAGACAACAGTTGGACTGATATTCTGATGGTGTTGATCTTTGTTTACAGGCCACAGATAAAGGCTTGTCTGAGACAACAGTTGGACTGATATACTGATGGTGTTTATCTTTGTTTACAGGCCACAGATAAAGGCTTGTCTGAGACAACAATTGACTGATATTCTGACACTGGTGTTTATCTTTGTTTACAGGCCACAGATAAAGGATTGTCTGAGACAACAGTTGGACTGATATTCTGACACTGGTGTTTATCTTTGTTTACAGGCCACAGATAAAGGCTTGTCTGAGACAACAATTGGACTGATATTCTGACACAGGTGTTTATCTTTGTTTACAGGCCACAGATAAAGGCTTGTCTGAGACAACAATTGGACTGATATTCTGACACTAGTGTTTATCTTTGTTTACAGGCCACAGATAAAGGCTTGTCTGAGACAACAATTGGACTGATATTCTGATGGTGTTTATCTTTGTTTACAGGCCACAGATAAAGGCTTGTCTGAGACAACAGTTGGACTGATATTCTGATGGTGTTGATCTTTGTTTACAGGCCACAGATAAAGGCTTGTCTGAGACAACAATTGGACTGATATTCTGATGGTGTTTATCTTTGTTTACAGGCCACAGATAAAGGCTTGTCTGAGACAACAATTGGACTGATATACTGATGGTGTTGATCTTTGTTTACAGGCCACAGATAAAGGCTTGTCTGAGACAACAATTGGACTGATATACTGATGGTGTTTATCTTTGTTTACAGGCCACAGATAACGGCTTGTCTGAGACAACAGTTGCACTGATATTCTGACACTGGTGTTTATCTTTGTTTACAGGCCACAGATAAAGGCTTGTCTGAGACAACAGTTGGACTGATATTCTGACACTGGTGTTTATCTTTGTTTACAGGCCACAGATAAAGGCTTGTCTGAGACAACAATTGGACTGATATTCTGATACGGTGTTTATCTTTGTTTACAGGCCACAGATAAAGGCTTGACTGAGACAACAATTGGACTGATATACTGATGGTGTTGATCTTTGTTTACAGGCCACAGATAAAGGCTTGTCTGAGACAACAATTGGACTGATATTCTCATGGTATTTATCTTTGTTTACAGGCCACAGATAAAGGCTTGTCTGAGACAACAGTTGGACTGATATTCTGACACTGGTGTTTATCTTTGTTTACAGGCCACAGATAAACATGATAAAGGCTTGTCTGAGACAACAATTGGACTGATATACTGATGGTGTTTATCTTTGTTTACAGGCCACAGATAAAGGCTTGTCTGAGACAACAATTGGACTGATATTCTGACACTGGTGTTTATCTTTGTTTATAGGCCACAGATAAAGGCTTGTCTGAGACAACAATTGGACTGATATGATGGTGTTTATCTTTGTTTACAGGCCACAGATAAAGGCTTGTCTGAGACAACATTGGACTGATATTCTGACACTGGTGTTTATCTTTGTTTACAGGCCACAGATAAAGGCTTGTCTGAGACAACATTGGACTGATATTCTGACACTGGTGTTTATCTTTGTTTACAGGCCACAGATAAAGGCTTGTCTGAGACAACAGTTGGACTGATTCTGACATTGGTGTTTATCTTTGTTTACAGGCCACAGATAAAGGCTTGTCTGAGACAACAGTTGACTGATATTCTGACACTGGTGTTTATCTTTGTTTACAGGCCACAGATAAAGGCTTGTCTGAGACAACAGTTGGACTGATATTCTGACACTGGTGTTTATCTTTGTTTACAGGCCACAGATAAAGGCTTGTCTGAGACAACAGTTGGACTGATATTCTGACACTGGTGTTTATCTTTGTTTACAGGCCACAGATAAAGGCTTGTCTGAGACAACAATTGGACTGATATTCTGATACGGTGTTTATCTTTGTTTACAGGCCACAGATAAAGGCTTGACTGAGACAACAATTGGACTGATTACTGATGGTGTTGATCTTTGTTTACAGGCCACAGATAAAGGCTTGTCTGAGACAACAATTGGACTGATATTCTCATGGTATTTATCTTTGTTTACAGGCCACAGATAAAGGCTTGTCTGAGACAACAGTTGGACTGATATTCTGACACTGGTGTTTATCTTTGTTTACAGGCCACATGATAAAGGCTTGTCTGAGACAACATTGGACTGATATACTGATGGTGTTTATCTTTGTTTACAGGCCACAGATAAAGGCTTGTCTGAGACAACAATTGGACTGATATTCTGACACTGGTGTTTATCTTTGTTTATAGGCCACAGATAAAGGCTTGTCTGAGACAACAATTGGACTGATATACTGATGGTGTTTATCTTTGTTTACAGGCCACAGATAAAGGCTTGTCTGAGACAACAATTGGACTGATATTCTGACACTGGTGTTTATCTTTGTTTACAGGCCACAGATAAAGGCTTGTCTGAGACAACAGTTGGACTGATATTCTGACACTGGTGTTTATCTTTGTTTACAGGCCACAGATAAAGGCTTGTCTGAGACAACAGTTGGACTGATATTCTGACATTGGTGTTTATCTTTGTTTACAGGCCACAGATAAAGGCTTGTCTGAGACAACAGTTGGACTGATATTCTGACACTGGTGTTTATCTTTGTTTACAGGCCACAGATAAAGGCTTGTCTGAGACAACAGTTGGACTGATTTCTGACACTGGTGTTTATCTTTGTTTACAGGCCACAGATAAAGGCTTGTCTGAGACAACAGTTGGACTGATATTCTCATCACATGAGTTTCTATATTTGTAACAGCCCCTATATTTGGTAGCTTTGTAAGTATAGAATAAATAATAATAATAATAATAATAATAATAATAATCTCTCAGAGATATGATGGCAGTGTTAATAAACATGGCAAACCCTTAATTTTGTTTACTAAAATGGTGGCAAAATAGATTTGGCATTATGTCTGGCGACCTAAAATTTGTAAATGGTGGCCAGCTTGTCCATTTTAAATTTGAACTTTTGTGACCAAAGAACAGATACTATTTCTGTCACAAAATTTTCATGACACTGTTACCGAAACAGGCAATATAATGGACACTTTACATCATCGTTATTGTTATTAATAACACTGATGTATGTAAGTGATTGTAAGTCAATTTTAAAAAGGCGCACTTTTCATACCTAAAAAATGCCTTTATTTTCCTGCATTTGGAAGAAAAGATTGCCCAGCCACTTGGAATTTCCACTGGCCACCTGGAAATTTAAATTGATGGCCAGCTGGCCACTTGGTTTTGAAACCCACTTTGAGGGCTGCATGGACGAATCTTTCATACATAAATAGGTATTAATACCGTGTTATCACATCTTTTATGTTTTCATTTGTCAAAACTAGCTTTATATATTCCTATTAACATTATATAAATTTTTCCCTGTTCATAAACACTCTGCCAAAATATTGCTGACAGACTATTAGGGGTGACACAATATGCTGATAGCGTACCACAATATATTGCAATATAAAAAGAATGTATTGCAATACATACCACAATATATTGCCTTAAAAATCTTTAATCTGTTTCTATATTTTGTTATGAACAAACATGAATTGGTACTGTTACTGTGCCATGTGTTTACTTGAAGATATAATATGGACGCCTATGTATGTCTTACAAATGCCCGTTTGACAGAAACTTTTTTTGCATAAAACAAGTAAGGTAAATGAATTTGATTTTGTACTTTTATGTAATAAAAATATACTAGAAAATATGGATAAAACAACTGATTTTCAAAAGCTGTAAAAATATTGTTAAATACTGGTATGGAGCAATCATATTGCAATACAATACAATTTTTATAAAAATCGCAATATATCGGGATATTGTGAGACCCCTATAGACTATACCCGATAATTTATGGAGACTACAAAGTGGGAGAACTCCCCCCTTGACACTGTTGCTCTGGGGTGGAGGTGGAGATTTGCATAACTGTGTGTAGCAACTAAAACACTGTGCTCTAGGCTTTATCACATATCATACAATTTTTAAATAGTCTTTTGTTGAGGTAGATATAGAATTATATGGACTTGACCGAAGTAATATTCACCAAGTCCATTAGGATCATTGTCCTTCGACAGTGTGTGCTATCTTTTGATTGGTTGGATACTATAATAGCAGAGTTTCATGTACCAAATATTATACATGTACAATTATTGTCTTTTGATATCGGTGGATTATACAGACCTGATCAAATTATTTTAATCAAGGCCATTTTGTGGGATGGTTGGTCAAGAATATGTCATTTATATCCAGATGTCACTAGCTGACAGGAATATTTAGCTTATTATTAATGTGCATGGAGGGTTCTTGAAGATGCCACACCTGGTATATGACATGGGACATCAGCTTTTCAAGCCTCTTCCGTTTGACCAATTTTGTAGGATGGTAATATCGTGGTGGGGTTTTTCGTTTAAAATAATTTTGTAATGTTGACATGTGAATTCATTGGTGATAGTATCCATGAAAACAGCAAACATTGGGGCACCATATAAATTAATGATTTTAGAGTAACCGTAGCGTTTAACCTGATTAATCTGACATACTTTATCATTTTTATGTAGCTTGTGAAGCTCGGGGTAAAACGTACATTTATTGTTGGAATTACAGTATGTGGAATAAGTTCAGTTATATTTGGGTAAGTATTATAATATTTATATTACCCTATGTATTATGAAAATTAGATTTATATCTCTATCCATTAGGTGGGTCTCTCTCCCCCCCCCCCCCCAAAAAAAATAATAATCTGGGACATATAATGTTTACCCCATTTTTTCCACCAACATTTTGAATCTTTTGAATGCCACTTTTCCTGAAAACTATTAACAGATCTCCACAAGAACAATCTTTTAGGGGAGTAGATGTGCTATAGCCTATTCATATTTTGACCATGCACATAGTTAGGATTTCCCAGTTGGAATTTGTTTTGGGAACACTGGCATCCTGTTTGAGTTATAACTTGTTTACCTTGGTATGTCATTGAGACGTTAACTCATTGCTCAGACTAGTTTCTAATTCTCACTCGGGGTAGATTCTAATGTTAGGAAGTTTGTCAGTTAGGTTGCCAAAGGTCTTGGTTTTTCCAGGTACTCCGATTTCCTCCACCATCCATGAATTGACCAACCCACTATTGTACATATGAAATTGCCCATGCAATTGAAAATAATTATCATGATGACCAAAATGTGAAAAAGTAAAAGTGAAAGAAAACTCCAAAATAATGGTTTTAAAGCTGAAATTTTCAAAATTGTGAAAATTGACAAAGCAATTGTGAAAAATATAAGATTTTGAATGTGAATGGACCAGAATATTGGCCCTTAAAATGACCCAGGGAGAGCCCTGGTCCCAGTTTCACAATCATTCCTTAACTAAGATTTTCCTAAACTTAAATTGAGCAAATTTTGGAACTACTGATGAATATTTTTGTCAAAACTAAATGCAAATGTTTAAATCTAGAAGTGATATTAAAAATGACACATTAAATTTCTGAATATCTTGAAAATTAACAAAATTATGAAGATTTGAAATTTTGCAAGATTTGAGTTAAGGAAAATCTTAGCTAAGGGATGATTGTGAAACCGGGTCCTGATATTATAACGGTGACTCAGTGTAAAAGTGGTGTAAAGTGAACATTTATGGATCACAATACTCCCTCATTTTAATTGACCGCCGCTCCGTAAGTGGGAGGTCGTGGGTTTTAAGCTCGACCGGGTCTGACCCAAGACTTGAAAGTGGGTAGTGACTGTTCTTTCTCCAAGCACTCAGCATTACGAAATGAAAGTCACGGTTCTTTCAAATTGGAACTTAAAATAAACGAGGTTCCGTGTCACAGTGGGCTTTGCAAGATACAGAACCCTGCTGTACAATGCCATAAGCACAACGTACAGGCAAAATTTCTGCACCTTCGCCTTTAGCTGGCAACGTCTCAATATAAGTGAAATATTCTAGACTGGGACCTTCAACACCAATACTCAAATCATAAAGGCGCATCAGTGTAAAAGTGGTGTAATATTGCATATTTATGGATCACAACACTCCCTCATTTTAATTGAATCCCACCTAGGACATAGAGTGTGAGAGAATTTGTCATTTCACTTGCTGAAGGTGTTTTGTTTTCATCAGACACTCAAGTTTCCTTCATGATCCCTGAAGTGATCAGCTCTATTATAGGAATGTTATCTGGTCAGCATAAAACTCTATTTCTCCATCCCATTCCCAGCTCATCATACTTTGGCATCCAATATATCTGTCCATCTTGTAGAAATATTAGGAAACTATTGGGGCATGAGGGGGTTCAAAATTATGTAATGGAAGGTCCAGGATCTTTTGCCTTTATTTTTGCACATAAAATTTTGAAAGTCCAATATCAAAATTGAAAGATCTATGTGTAATTTTGTTATTATGTAGAAAAGGTATGATCATCCTGGTAAAAAATGACAGGTCCATCAAACTTTAACATTTAAAGTCCCTGGACGAAATGTAAAATTGGACCCAGGGACTTTTAAACCCCTGTCATGGGGTGTTGATTTTTTAGACCATTCTAGTAAAGTCATTGCTCATGTTGCTTAGATTAAACATTAAGACATTGATAATTAATCTTTATTTTTCAGATTATTGGATAGGGTAACATTGATACGTAATCGTTATTTTTCAGATTACTGGATAGGGTAACATTGATACGTAATCTTTATTTTTCAGATTACTAGATAGGGTAACATTGATACGTAATCGTTATTTTTCAGATTACTGGATAGGGTAACATTGATACGTAATCGTTATTTTTCAGATTACTGGACAGGGTAACATTGATACGTAATCTTTATTTTTCAGATTACTGGATAGGATAACATTGATACGTAATCTTTATTTTTCAGATTACTGGATAGGATAACATTGATACGTAATCGTTATTTTTCAGATTACTGGATAGGATAACATTGATACGTAATCGTTATTTTTCAGATTACTGGATAGGGTAACATTGATACGTAATCGTTATTTTTCAGATTACTGGATAGGGTAACATTGATACGTAATCTTTATTTTTCAGATTACTGGATAGGGTAACATTGATACTTAATCTTTATTTTTCAGATTACTAGATAGGGTACCAGATGGAGTTGGCTTCACTGTCAGTTGTTTTATTGTGAGAAGTATTGAGGCAGTAGGAACATCAGCCTTCGTAACAGCTAGTTTTGCTATTATTGCTCATGAATTTCCAGGACATGAAGCGACAGTTTTTGTAAGTATACAGAACCATCTACTACATATTTTTATACCCCAGGCCCCGGTTTCACAATCATTCCTTAGCTAAGATTTTCCTTAACTTAAATCTTGCAAAATTTTTAATCTTCATAATTTTGTTAATTTTGAATATATTCAGGAACTTAAGGTGTCAATTTTATGATAATTACTAGAATTAAATATTTGCATTTAGTTTTGACAAAAATATTTCCATCAGCAGTTCCAAAAAGAGATTACCAAAATTTGCTAAATTTATGATAAGTAAAATCTTAGCTAAGGAATGATTGTGAAACTGGGGCCAGTTCAAAGAAGTGGGAGGTGTACTGGTTTACGTCTGTCCTTCTGTTCATCCTTTTTTCCCTCCAAAACAAAATTTTTTATAACAGTTTTGTCAGCAACTGCTGAACACAGCCACTTGAAATTTTGTATACGAATTCAGTATGAGGTTCAATGCCACAAGGACCGATTTCAAGTCTGTCAGACATCTACTTTCTGTTTACCGACGTAGTTTATTGTTTGACATTTATAGTCAGTGATTAAAGTTAAAAGTGAGAGTATTCTTAGTGAGCAGTAGCTCACAGATTTCTTGTTGATGGCCATGTGAAGAAAGCTTGTGTATTTGTGTACATGCGAGTGATGTGCTACATGTCAATTCTGATCAGATTTTAAGCGATTGATTAAATTATTAAATAATCAATAAAAACAGAAGGTTATGGCATCTGCTCTTCCAAATGGAGCGTTATTGATGCAGATTAGATAATGCAGTATATGGTAATGTTTTAATTTAATTTAATTTTCCAAATTATGTATATTTTGCATAAAATTAAAATTAGAGTGAGTTATTGTTTAAAGCTGCATCAGCATTATTGCAGCTATTCGCGGCTAGAAAAAGTAAAAGATACAATAGTATCAATAACACAACGTATTAAAATGCAAAATTAAAAATAATAACAAATAAATTTTTAATAAAACTATTGCTAAACTGATAAAAACCAGTTATATCACAGACAATTTATAAATAAAACACTGGATTATATATGATAAAACAATTATATTTTATCATGTTTATGATACAAGTCAATTTCTCGAAGGAAGTTTAAAATTTGATGTCCACTGACATTACTAAAAAGATCTTGCATTGATAATGCTGAATAAAAAGTATCCCTTGTATGTGCAAAGTCAACACAATCTAGCAAAATGTGTTGGACAGATTGTTGACCTTGACAAGGGATACATTGGGGAGGTTGTTCTACTTGTTCTTGATAAATGTTATGGAAAATGCAAGTTCAAAACAAAACATCTCAAATTCCATACTTGGTAATTACCAATAATAATGAATAAACATTCATATTCTATGTATTTGTTGCATTATCCATTATTTACAATTATCAGTTACTTGAATTACTTCCTATCATCTGTTACGAAAATCCAATCAACTCTCAAGTACATGTACATGCACCATGAATCAACATCTCCAAAACTACTGGTCAGACTTCAATAAACAGTGTCAGAAGCATATCTAAGTTGATGCAATTCTAGTTGGATTTGAACCTCAACATCCCACATAGGAACTATTACAGTAGCTGAGTCATTTGAGTGCTCACTCGATCTGTATGTGGGAAGTTGTGGGTTCAAACACCTGCTGGGGTCTGACCAAGACTTGAAAATGGGTAGTGACTGTTCTTTTGTTGAACACTCTGCAAGTAATAGGGTCCTTTGGAAGAGAACTTAAAAACTGATGCCTCGTGTCACTACAGGCTTGACATATTTAAGAACCCTTTCTGTATATTTCCCTGAGCACACTGCAAAGTCAAAATTTCTTCACCTATAGTGGGTGATGTCTCTGTATAAGTGGAATAATCTTGACTGGGATATAAAACCCCATTCAAATAATCAATCCCATATAGGGAGAAAGCACTGTATCAACTGAGTTGAGTTGAGTTGAGTAGAGTAAAGTGTTTAACGTTCCAGTCAAGAATACTTCACTTACATTGAGACATAGCCAGCTATAGGCGAAGATGCAAAAACTTTTACTGTGCGTTGTGCTGATGGCATTATACAGCAAGATTTTTTATCATGCCAAGTCTACCAAGACACAGGATCTCGTTTATTTTAAGTATCAACTGAGCTATCATAGTTAAGTCAATATAACTTAACAAGAATGTATAACATTGTGATTTAACATGGATATAATATAGGAATTAACAAAACTTAAATTAGCAAACATTTGTGTTGTCATTGGAAAAATAGAAATAACCATGGCCCAATGTCATGAATTTATTGCATATTTTTTTAATTTTCCACACTGGTTAAGAGTTAATCCCCTGTAGACATATAACGCTACATGTGTAATAATGGGTACAAATCATACAATATTGTTTTTTGTTTCAGGGTTCACTTGAAGCATTTAATGGACTTGGAATGATGATTGGTCCTGGTCTTGGAGGGGCTTTATATCTAGTAAGTATACCCCATTTTTTGTAGCACATGCAGGGCTCAACTATAACATTTGTTCAATAGTCCAGAACACACCAGTCCATTTCGGTGGTAGACAAGTAAGTGTGATGTAATACTTGTCCAACACAAAAGTTTTGTGTAAAAATTTAACTTTCATTTTATTCATCATAAATTCAGTTAACTCGGGGTTCAGTTTTCACGAGTTCTACTACATACATTTCACTTTAAGGCTCATACAATAGTTTGTCTTTTAGACCTTTATTTTACAAGTCTTTAAATCTGGTATACACATTTCAAATGTGAATCAAGGTACATGTATGCTGTTTAGCTTTTCGAAGACATTGAGATTTTCAGAAATCTAGCATATATCATAAAATTGTCAAAATATAAAATGAAATAACCACCAAAGACAAGAGGATGTAACTCTTGCATTACAAAAATTGTCAAAAAATACCCAAAAATTTGCAGTTTCAAGCAAAGTTATGATGCATTTAAATATAAGTGGGAGCCAAAAAAATTAAAAGAATTGAAAAAAAAAAAAAAATCACTTTTTATTTATGCAATCAAACTGCTACCATCATTAACAGCTCATTTTTGAGATAACAGGTACCATTTTAAAAAATGGTCCCAAATTTGTATTGTCACAATACAACATCTTCACAACGAGCATGAAGAGTATACTTGTCATTATTTTACAATCTATTTGTTTTTGACATTAAGCTTTGCCAATTCATGAAAACAGTTTATAATTTTCCCAATTTAAAAGGTAGAAGGTAGTTTTTAGAAATCGTAACAAAATCACTGGTTAGCACACCTCCTTCCAATCGGAAATCTTGCACTTTTTGCATGTTTTCAAAATAATCTCAACGTTCAGCTAGTTTAGGTCATATTTTAGAGCTTTATTGAGATAAAAGTGACTCAAAATAAATGAAAACTTGTAAAATTATACAGTTTTGACTTGAAAAAGATAAGGATGACCATCAAAGTTACAAATAAAAACAAAATATGGAAGATCACTATCGTAAATGGCATATTCTAGCGACATACTTGATATGCACCCAAAATTGACTGAAATTCCAGGGATTGTCCTTTTAGTGGCTGGTTACCTTGGAAACGACAATTTAAATTTTTGCATGTGGCTTTTCATTTTGGTTTTTTATGTGTATTTAAAAATTATATGCAATATCATC
Organism: Anadara kagoshimensis; assembly: GCA_021292105.1. NCBI lineage: Eukaryota > Metazoa > Mollusca > Bivalvia > Arcoida > Arcidae > Anadara > Anadara kagoshimensis. The sequence continues at coordinate 32,488,568 of CM037863.1, read as the reverse complement.
AAAATCTGAGACACGCGATTTCCAAAATATAGCCAAATCATCTGGTCCTTACAGAGAATGACTCTTTAAGTCATTTCAGACTCAGAAAACCAGAAAAAACAATGACCTTTATCATGGTTCCCACATATCAGGGAAAAGTCAGGATTATTTTTTTTCAAGGTCAGGCAATTGTCAGGGAATTTTAAAAAATGTCTGGAAATTTTAAAAAATAAAGGAAATTTCAGGGAATTTTTTCTCAAGAGTTGTGCCCCTTTGAAATTTTTAAATCATGTTTTTTTTTTTGGTCTGAGCTATTTTGCCACACTACTGAACAGAAGAGGACACATTATGATTGGTTGGTTGGTTGAATGTTGCTTAACATTGCATCAGGAATGTTTTAGCTATTCGCAACAAGAACTATTTTATTAATCTATATGGATCAATCTATGAACAATTTCATGTATGCATGTGAAGTGTGAGTGTGTTGTATGGCCTGCCTTGTACTAGTGCACACTCAGGGCGGCTTTAATGTGCTAGCTCATAGAGTCAGTACACCGCAGACAAGTGTACCACTCCCCCAGTCCATTATACAGTCCAACCTGCCTTAAAGGCCACCTCTATATAAGGGCCACCTGCTTATAAAAGCCAGTAGAATTGTATCCCAATTGTTCTTTATTCATATTATTTGAACCTGTATATAAAGGCCACCTGTCCATAAAGGCCATTTCTACTGGTTCCCTTGGGTGGCCTTTATAGACAGTTTTGACTGTACTGATACCAGGTTAATCAGTAAAGGCCAAAAGGAAAATTCACTTTCCCACATGGGACACATTATGGACTAGAGCTTTAGTTTTGTTTACTTTTCAGTTGCTACTAAAATATTTGATGTCCTTATGTATGACATCTTTATTAACATTTTAATGGTAAAAATGTAAACTGTTGTATCTTGCTTTACCTAGCAGCATTCCTGTTTTGAAGTATGTTAGAATGTCGGGGGAATTTTGAATGAAGTCAAGCGCGGGAACCGTGTTGAGGTTTGGTACAGCTTCTAAAGTTTATTTTGTGTATTACAGGCTGGTGGATATGGACTACCATTTTGGATATTAGGCGTACTATTACTGGCATGTGGCATCATCTGTATGTTCTGTTTACCGCCCCTTCATGGTAAGTCTGCTTAGGTTAGAAGTTCTACTTGGGTAGATCCTGATTTAAGAAATGTTTAAATGCACTGATCAAAGACTGATGGTAATCTCTAGGAAATATGGTTTAATTCCCCCTTTAACCAATAATAATTATTCTAATACATATTGTAAACAGAATTTTGATTGGATGCTGATTGCAGTGAAATCCCCCGACTAAACGAGACATTAACTTTGGTTAAGTTGATGATTGGTTTACCGAAGATTCTTTGTATTCATACCACAGTTTAGGGGTCAAATGAGATGCATGCTGGTCAAAAGAAAATGTTACCTTCAGTATTTAAAGTTTTTCAAAATGTTTCCCAAAGAGGAACTAAAAAACTTCAGTTGCTCATAAAGTAAATTTAACCTCAATACATAAACTTCAGGGTGGGTATTTACTTGAAACTTAAAGGGAGGGCATTTGTAAGTGTGGTATAAATGAAAAAGAATATCATCCAAATATTATTTTAACCAAGGTAGGGGTCATTTAGTCCAGGTAATATTTTACATAACATCACTGATTTAATTTATGAAAACTGTCAAATAAAGACATGTACTGTATAGTTGTTTAATTCTGCGAGGAAAAACTTTTGTGGTTCAAACACTAGAAGTTATTCACGAGAATAAAATTTCATGGAGCAGTGGCAAGTGTTAACAATTATTTGTATGGATTATCTCGGTGTATGTTTAATGAATGCATTTAGTTTCACACTATGAAGTCGAACCTCAAATATGGCGAAATTAAATTCCCAGTGAATAACTATACATTACTAAATTATAGCAGACTTGTCCTTCAGGTGAGCAATAAGGCCCATGTTTATCTTGTTTATTTCAGATGTGGGTAAGCCGTATTCTGGATCGATGTTTAAGTTGTTGACGTCTCCGGTAGTTTTGGTTGTTGGATATTTATTATTTACAGCCTATACATCACTAGGATTTCTGGATCCAACCTTAGCCAATCATTACACAAAGGTAAGTTGTTGACGTCTCCGGTAGTTTTGGTTGTTAGATATTTATTATTTACGGCCTATACATCACTAGGATTTCTGAATCCTACCAATCATTACACAAAGGTAAGTTGTTGACGTCTCCGGTAGTGTTGGTTGTTGGATTTATTATTTACGGCCCTATACATCACTAGGATTTCTGGATCCTACCTTAGCCAATCACTACACAAAGGTAAGTTGTTGACGTCTCCGGTAGTTTTGGTTGTTGGATATTTATTATTTACGGCCTATACATCACTAGGATTTCTGGATCCAACCTTAGCCAATCATTACACAAAGGTAAGTTGTTGACGTCTCCGGTAGTTTTGGTTGTTGGATATTTATTATTTACGGCCTATACATCACTAGGATTTCTGGATCCAACCTTAGCCAATCATTACACAAAGGTAAGTTGTTGACGTCTCCGGTAGTTTTGGTTGTTGGATATTTATTATTTACGGCCTATACATCACTAGGATTTCTGGATCCTACCTTAGCCAATCATTACACAAAGGTAAGTTGTTGACGTCTCCGGTAGTTTTGGTTGTTGGATATTTATTATTTACGGCCTATACATCACTAGGATTTCTGGATCCTACCTTAGCCAATCATTACACAAAGGTAAGTTGTTGACGTCTCCGGTAGTTTTGGTTGTTGGATATTTATTATTTACGGCCTATACATCACTAGGATTTCTGGACCCTACCTTAGCCAATCACTACACAAAGGTAAGTTGTTGACGTCTCCGTTAGTTTTGGTTGTTGGATATTTATTATTTACGGCCTATACATCACTAGGATTTCTGGACGCTACCTTAGCCAATCACTACACAAAGGTAAGTTGTTGACGTCTCCGGTAGTTTTGGTTGTTGGATATTTATTATTTACGGCCTATACATGACTAGGATTTCTGGATCCTACCTTAGCCAATCATTACACAAAGGTAAGTTGTTGACGTCTCCGGTAGTTTTGGTTGTTGGATATTTATTATTTACGGCCTATACATCACTAGGATTTCTGGATCCTACCTTAGCCAATCATTACACAAAGGTAAGTTGTTGACGTCTCCGGTAGTTTTGGTTGTTGGATATTTATTATTTACGGCCTATACATCACTAGGATTTCTGGATCCAACCTTAGCCAATCATTACACAAAGGTAAGTTGTTGACGTCTCCGGTAGTTTTGGTTGTTGGATATTTATTATTTACGGCCTATACATCACTAGGATTTCTGGATCCTACCTTAGCCAATCATTACACAAAGGTAAGTTGTTGACGTCTCCGGTAGTTTGGTTGTTGGATATTTATTATTTACGGCCTATACATCACTAGGATTTCTGGATCCTACCTTAGCCAATCATTACACAAAGGTAAGTTGTTGACGTCTCCGGTAGTTTTGGTTGTTGGATATTTATTATTTACGGCCTATACATCACTAGGATTTCTGGATCCTACCTTAGCCAATCATTACACAAAGGTAAGTTGTTGACGTCTCCGGTAGTTTTGGTTGTTGGATATTTATTATTTACGGCCTATACATCACTAGGATTTCTGGATCCAACCTTAGCCAATCATTACACAAAGGTAAGTTGTTGACGTCTCCGGTAGTTTTGGTTGTTGGATATTTATTATTTACGGCCTATACATCACTAGGATTTCTGGATCCTACCTTAGCCAATCATTACACAAAGGTAAGTTGTTGACGTCTCCGGTAGTTTTGGTTGTTGGATATTTATTATTTACGGCCTATACATCACTAGGATTTCTGGATCCAACCTTAGCCAATCACTACACAAAGGTAAGTTGTTGATGTCTCCGTTAGTTTTGGTTGTTGGATCTTTATTATTTACGGCCTATACATCACTAGGATTTCTGGATCCTACCTTAGCCAATCACTACACAAAGGTAAGTTGTTGACGTCTCCGTTAGTTTTGGTTGTTGGATATTTATTATTTACGGCCTATACATCACTAGGATTTCTGGATCCTACCTTAGCCAATCATTACACAAAGGTAAGTTGTTGACGTCTCCGGTAGTTTTGGTTGTTGGATATTTATTATTTACGGCCTATACATCACTAGGATTTCTGGATCCTACCTTAGCCAATCATTACACAAAGGTAAGTTGTTGACGTCTCCGGTAGTTTTGGTTGTTGGATATTTATTATTTACGGCCTATACATCACTAGGATTTCTGGATCCTACCTTAGCCAATCATTACACAAAGGTAAGTTGTTGACGTCTCCGGTAGTTTTGGTTGTTGGATATTTATTATTTACGGCCTATACATCACTAGGATTTCTGGATCCTACCTTAGCCAATCACTACACAAAGGTAAGTTGTTGATGTCTCCGTTAGTTTTGGTTGTTGGATCTTTATTATTTACGGCCTATACATCACTAGGATTTCTGGATCCTACCTTAGCCAATCACTACACAAAGGTAAGTTGTTGACGTCTCCGTTAGTTTTGGTTGTTGGATATTTATTATTTACGGCCTATACATCACTAGGATTTCTGGATCCTACCTTAGCCAATCATTACACAAAGGTAAGTTGTTGACGTCTCCGTTAGTTTTGGTTGTTTGATATTTATTATTTACGGCCTATACATCACTAGGATTTCTGGATCCTACCTTAGCCAATCACTACACAAAGGTAAGTTGTTGACGTCTCCGGTAGTTTTGGTTGTTGGATATTTATTATTTACGGCCTATACATCACTAGGATTTCTGGATCCAACCTTAGCCAATCACTACACAAAGGTAAGTTGTTGACGTCTCCGGTAGTTTTGGTTGTTGGATATTTATTATTTACGGCCTATACATCACTAGGATTTCTGAACCCTACCTTAGCCAATCACTACACAAAGGTAAGTTGTTGACGTCTCCGTTAGTTTTGGTTGTTGGATATTTATTATTTACGGCCTATACATCACTAGGATTTCTGGACGCTACCTTAGCCAATCACTACACAAAGGTAAGTTGTTGACGTCTCCGGTAGTTTTGGTTGTTGGATATTTATTATTTACGGCCTATACATCACTAGGATTTCTGGATCCTACCTTAGCCAATCATTACACAAAGGTAAGTTGTTTTATATTGTTCTCTTTCCTAGAACCACTGAGGTAGTTCAGTTGGTAGAGTGCTGACTTCATACATAGAAGGTTGTGGATTCAATCCCTGGCAGGGTCTGACCCAAGACTTGAAAGTGGGTAGTGACTATTCTTTCGCCAAAGACTCAGCATTAGGATATGAAAGTCACAGTTCTTTCAGGTGGGAAAAATAAACTTAAAATAATTTAGGTTCCATGTCACGGTAGGCTTAGCACTATAAAGAACCCTGCTGTATAATGCCATCAGCACAACACACAGGCAAAATTTCTGTACCTTCGTCTATAGCTGGCGATGCCTTGGGTATAAGTGAAATATTCTTGACTGGGATATAAACACCATTAATCAACTCAACTTTTTTCTAATAGAAGTAGAAGTGATTGATTCATGTGATCTGTATGTTTTGTATTAGGGATGTATAAATCTCCAGGAGATGGATCCTAAAGATTCTGGTTATCTGATGTGGAACATTTGTTACCTGAAACATTGGGAAATAATAAGGTCCTGATGAAGGCCCACCTGCGGGCTGAAAGTTTGACAGACAGCTACCACTCCACTAAGTGGAAATGAAGTGAAACGGTGAAATGAAGATGTTGATGTCCATTAGTACTCCAGGTTAACATATGTTCTGTTTCCAGTAGAAATATTGAAATTTTGTAGTACAGTGAAATCTTGTTTCATCACTTCATTTATTTAATCAAATTTTGACATCTGTGCTAGATTTTCCTGTTTTGCCCTGGTTGAGACAGAACACATGAACAATCTCCCACATTAATTGGATTTCTCTGACTTTTAAATCTGAATCTATGCCCAGAACTCCCTAAAGTTTGTTCTTGACAGGAAAATATATTCATCCTCGTTTGAGATCGCTCTGTCTTACACTGTTACACTTACCAGAGTAAGACTCTATTAGTGTCATCGGCCTTAAACAAAAAGAGATTTTATTCTCATTCTAACCAAAACTAGGTCATTTGTTAAGCAGATATTTTACATGATATTCATACAAGTCACCATTATAATGTCAGTTTCAATGACATGTCAATATCTGTTGATGTTACCATGGCGATCATTGTGGGTGTCAATAGGCATTTTGTAATTCTTTCTTTTAAAAAAATGAAAAAGGTTTAAGTAATAATACAAAGTAATTTTGTCAATATATTCTAAGTTTAAAATGTGCACGTGATTACAGTAATTTTGGTTTGAGAATTGGCCATAGTGCATGTGTGATTTGCTCTTTATCTTGCTTTTATATGGAACAAGTATATGCATAATTGCAGAAATGGCAGAAACCAATTTAACATTATCCACACATTTTATGCTGATGAAAGGTGCATATGTGCCTGAGGTTAACATAAATGACAGATGTTTAAAATACACATACTTACCAAAATTATAATTTTTCAAGCTTAACATTTATTTACATGGAAAATAGCAACTTTTATAGAACTTGATTAATGCAGGATCAAAAACCATTTTCATGAATGACATGAATAACACAACATTAAAATATTGTTCCAACTGTTTTTAATTGTCCCCCACCATAAGTTCGCTCTCTGTCCTTCCGTCCCTTCATCCTATCATCACACTTTGCAAGTACATGTTTTCCTTGCAACTGCCTATACAGATTTCTAGCATCAAAAATATTTTTCACAGGAAGTATTTACAGATACAAAAGATGTGCATGTGATCAGGCTTTTTAATTTTTCCAATTTTTCAGAAATTACTGGTTGTTTAATTGATTCACCATTTTCTCCATGAAATTTTGCATACTTGTAAATTTATGATATTTTCTGGGCAACTCCTTTTACAGATTTCAAGCAAATCCCAGATATAGAGTGTTTATTACTTATGGGGGGCTATGTATGCCAATACTGACTTTTCTTTTTTTTTTTTTTTTTTTTTGTTAGTAACCATGGTAACATGAAGTATGTGCCTTTATAAGAATAACATTTCTAACTGAACCCAGTCAATCAAAAGCTCTCTAGAGCTTATGTTTATGTTTTTAAAAATTAACTTTAAAAAAAGATTTATTATTATTCTTATTTTTATTATTATTAACTGAAAAGCATGTATTTGTATACAGCCAACACAAAAAATGATACAATGCAAGTATGTACATATCTGGACTATTAGTTCACTTACATTTTTAGATTGTAAACAAATTTTAACTATACTCCCCCTCTCTCTCTGGCTGTCCATCCCAATACCACGTCCACTCCATAACTTTCATGCATACATATCCATTTTAATCAAACTTGACACAAATATTAACCAACATGCAACAATGTGTTGCATACCAAATTTAGGTGCATAGGTCAAGGGTCAATGTCACAAGGTCAAATCTTAGAAATAACAACTTGTATACTTAATAATTTATACTTTGATTGTTTATTTTTTTTCAGTTTAAGCTCAGTCCATTTTTAATCGGGTTGATATTTCTGATAGCTCCTTTCATCTACGCAGTTGAGGCGCCTTTAGTTGGTTGGCTTAGTGATAAAAAAGTGAGTAGATATAAGATATTAAGAGTATGAGTGTGTTAATTCTGTACAAATATTCTAGAAATTACTTCAATATTATCAATCAAGGTTAACGATGATATAAGACACTATGAAGACAATAAGACAAGAAGTTTTATTCTATATGTCACCTTCTCTATCACCTTGTTAAACACGGTTTAAATATTTTGGAACAGATATTCCAGATTATGGCTTTCCTTGTATGTGTCACACTGCCAGGACAATTGATGTATCACCAGTCATGCCTTTTACATTCCGACACTGGTCACCATTACGGCACCAAAGCAGTGCTACCACTGCAACTGGTGACGTATTAGTGTCAGTGGCGTCATTAAATTGCAATTGGGCCTTTGTCGGAAATTTGTGGGCGTGGCCAACGATCCGTCAATTAGAAAAGAGACATTGATATCTTGAGTTTTATTCCATATCACCTTATCTTTCACCTTGTTAAACACAGTTTGAATATTTTGAATAAAGGTTCCATAGCTATATTTTATCTAAAAATTAACCCTGAAACATAAAAAAAGACATTGTGATGTTTGACAGATAGACCAGAAACGGTGATCTCTGGAGTTTAATACTAATGTTTGAATTTATTGGCTTGTGATATTAGCAATCAGTTGGTCAGACTTTTGTCTCTGACTTGTATTTTTTGGGGAAGATCGGTAATTTTTTTCAACACTTTCCTATATTTCACGATACAAAATGTGGAAAATACCAGACAAGAGCTGATTAATATTTTTGATTTATTTCAAGCACTGAATTAGATTTTTTTTTAAGTTTGCCTTAACTGAAGTTTTGTCGCTTCACTTAACAATAAGATGACGGGTAACATAAAAAATTATTAATATTTAAAAACAAAAATTAATATTAGTATCGGATGACATCCAAATTGCCAGTCTACAGATCATAGTGATTCACACTGCCTAGCTTCCAATCCACTGAAGAAAGATTTTAGTGTAAGAAAGTTTGTCCGTTCCCTTGCTGAAGGTCATTGATTTTCTCCAGGAACTCCAGTTTCCTCTATCATTCCTGAACTGATTGCCTTTGCTTATTGTAAGTTAAAAAATATAGACAGTAATCTACTTTCCTCAGAAATTTATTACTGCAGTATTACCAAGCTGTATAGTCAAATCAATCGGTGCCTTTTATAGAGAATGATACTATTTGTTTTTATTTACAGGGTCACACTAATTCCATAATGATGTTTGGTCACATTGGCAGTGTTCTGGCATTCTTACTACTGGGACCTGCTCCTTTTCTTCCGTTTTTACCATTGTGAGTAAAGAGACATTAACAATATATTTGAATTCAAACAGAGTATAATACTAATACTTAATACTGAACAAAAAAAAGTTAGTGCCCAATTTGAAATGTTAAATAGAAAATCCAAAAATTGAGAAATATGACAATCATTTTGTATTTTGTTTTTGTTCTCTTCTTGTTTCAAATGATGTAAATTTTTATGTAATGAAGTAGATTTTTTTGCAAGAAATTATATCTCATTAATAAAATTACGAGGAGTGTGAAGATGAAATGATATGATTTACGTTCATGTTTTTTGGTGTGTTCCTTAACTTTTTTTAAAATTTATATAATTCCATAGATTTAAATTAGAACCGTCTCTTGAGAGTCCTATAACCACATCTCTAATATTTGATGGCCAATTTTTATCACCACACACGACTATGTTACAGTGACTTGTGTTACATGTTTGACTTTTATCACAGTCAACACTGTATTGCATCCATTAATTATTTTTTCTATTTTGTCACTAACCTTTTTACTCTACAAAATGACATTTTTACAATTTCACAATTTTTGAAAATCTTATTTTTGTTTTTGAATCCTGAAATAAACTTAAAACACTGTTTTGTACGGCTTGCGATTCCAATTGCTGGAACAGCCAACCAATGGTGTCATGGGTATAGATGTAAGCAAGAAATGAGTGACGTCACATTAGTAAATGTAATTATAGCCCTAAAACTTCACTTGGTCTCGAACAGGATTTAATACAATCAAACATCATAAATGTAAATATATTAGAATACAAACAAAATTTGAAGTAGATGTCTAGCAGACTTGAAATCGGTACTTGCGGCATGGGACCTCATACTGATTCATTTAACTGGCTTACCAAATCAACTGATCATAATTGAGCCCCTTTATTTGATTTTGTTTAGTAAGCTGTGGAGCCAGATCATAGCTTTATAGTCTGTAAGCAATATTCTGGCAGAGTGTTTATAAACATGGAAGAGTTTATATAATGTAGATAGCCTAAGATAGGGATATATAAAGGTGGGGGTTGCCAGATGAACGCATTAGGATGTGAATATATGTATACGCTAACAAAGTATTAATACCTATTGTGTGTAATAAACTCACCTGTGTTAACACTCTGCCACAATATCCCTGACGAACAATAGTGGCTATCGGAATTTTGATTGGTTGTATTTTGTTTTTTCTGTTTAGTGAGCTGTGGAGCCAGATCATAGCTTTAGTGGCTATCGAATTTTGATTGGCTGTATTGTAATTCCATCATTTAAAGCAGTCTTAAAAGGGGCACAGTAAGTATTTATCATAAGTAATCTTTATGTCTTAAGACCACTGCGGTGGCTCAGCTGAAAGAGTGCTCGCTCTAGTGAGAGGCCGTAGGTATAAACCCAGACCGGGTCTGACCCAAGACTTGAAAGTTGGTAGTGACTGTTCTTTCACCAAGTACTTGGCATTACAAATTGAAAGTCACCATTCTTTCGGATGGGACTTTAAGATAAATGAGGTTCTGTTTCAGGGTAAGGTAGGCATGGTACAATAAAGAACCCCGCTGTAAATAGCCATCAGCCCAGTGCACTTGTAGGCAAAATTTGTGCATCTTCGCTTATAGCTGGCAGCATCTTGATATGAGTGAAATATTCTTGACTGGGACGTTAAACACCATTACTCAACTTTTTAGGTCCTTATCTTAGGCAGTTCATTTAGAATGTTTTTTTTCCATCTATTTCTTAATATCAATACCCGGTAATAATAAATTTATTCTCACTAATGTTTATGCACTCAACAAAGGCCATACTAATGAATCGTGAACTTTTTTGATGGACAAATTCATAAATTTAAGCGACAGAAATTTATACTTGGAGGAGATTTCAATATTGTTTTTGACACTTTGGTTGACAAAAGAGGTGGTAGAAATGAGAGCTGAGTTGAGTATTGTTGTTTTAGGTCCCAGCCAAGAATATTTCAATTATATTGAGATGTTGCCAGCTATAGGCGAAGGTGCAGAAATTTTTCCTGTGCGTTGCGCTGATGGCATTTTACAACAGAGTTCTTTATCGTGCCAAGCCAACAGTGACACAGGACCTTGTTTATTTTTAGTTCCCATCTGAAAGAAACGTGACTTTAATTTCATGGTGAAAAAACAGCCATTACCCACTTTCAAGTCTTGGGTCAGACCCAGAAGAGTGGTAGACATGAGCCAAGGTCAAAATATAGAGATAAATTAAAGGGATACATGCAAGAACATGATATGATTGATATCTTTAGATTAAAAAAAAAAATCTGTTAGTGTTTTTATCGCCTCGCAAAGTTTTTTTTTTTTTGGGGGGGGGGGGGGGGGGGGGTGGGATTTGACCCGTATGTATGTATGTTACACTTCCCTTGTCAGCACTATAAAAACTTTATTTCTCAGCAGAATTTGATAACTCCTAATACAAGGGTTTATCATGGTAATATCTTGAACAAGTTGTGTTTTGTAACTACCAGATCCAGTTTGACAGAGTTATTGCCCTTTGTTTATTACAAATACCAGTATTCTCGTCAGTACTCTATTGCAAGGGGATAAGTATCACTTGTGATAGCTTGTTTAGATTAGATTTTTGGATTATCCCATCATTTCCTACCCAATTTACAAATCAGTTATGAAATGATGGAAGAAAACTTTCAGAGTGTACTGACATATCATAGTGTGAGAAGGTTTGTCAATTCACTTGCCCAAGATGGGTGGTTTTCTCAAGGTACTCCAGTTTCCTTGACCATCCCAAAACAGAATGCCCCCCCCCCCCCATTTAAGTGAAATAATCTTGACTAGGGCTTTACATGCTTAAAACAACATTCTATTTGTTACAGAGATATCGGCATGCCAGATGACTTTAATACATTTGGAGTTGTGTCCGGATTTGTAAATTCTACAATGTCACTTGGGTAAGTTAAATTAAGTATAGAAAAACATCCAGTCATCATCACCATTGTTCTGTCAGATTTTGGTGATAGTACAGTACAACCTCGCTTCATTACCACCATTTGTTCTGTCAAGCTTTGGCATTATAAAGGGGTTTAGTGATGTATAGTAAGCCACCATTTGTTCCCTGAAAAGAGCAGAAGCAATAATTTTATTGTATTTCTTTTCTGCCTATAGTTTTTTATTGCCAAAAAGGGAACAAATCATCAATTATTCAATACTTTAATCAAGCGTTAAAACCTAATAAAATATTATAATATAATATCAATCATTGGCAGATCATTAGCAGTTGTATATTAGGGTTATTGAACTGATATTGTGAAATATTGTCCCGAGTTGAATCTACATTTGCACGAGCATGCAAGTGCTAATTTCGAGTCAACAAGTGACAATATTTCACAATATCAGTTCAATAACCCTTTTATTATAGCAAAATAAATTTTGTTTACTCCTGTCAAATATTTCATCTAAAATACCATTTTGTCATACAAATGGATATAAGAACTTGTGCAATATGACAACAACACAGTGATGACGTCCACAACAATCGTATGACATCATAAACGACAGCGTCATGTGACAAAGCGTGAAGTATGAAAAAATAGTTCCATAAACATCAGTCCCCAGTTTCTTAAACATCAGGCCCCAGTTCCATAAACATCAGGTCTCAGTTCCATAAACATCAGGTCCCAGTTACCATAAACATCAGGTCCCAGTTCGATAATCATCAGGTCCCAGTTCCATAAACATCAGGCCCCAGTTCCATAAACATCAGACCCCAGTTCCATAAACATCAGTCCCCAGTTTCTTAAACATCAGTCCCCAGTTTCTTAAACATCAGGCCCCAGTTCCATAAACATCAGGTCTCAGTTCCATAAACATCAGGTCCCAGTTACCATAAACATCAGGCCCCAGTTCCATAATCATTAGGTCCCAGTTCCATAAACATCAGACCCCAGTTCCATAAACATCAGGCCCCAGTTCCATAAACATCAGGTCCCATTTCCATAAACATCAGACCCCAGTTCCATAAACATCAGACCCCAGTTCCATCAACATCAGGCCCCAGTTCCATAAACATTAGGTACCAGTTCCATCAACATCAGGCCCCAGTTCCATCAACATCAGGTCCCAGTTCCATAAACATCAGGCCCCAGTCCCATAAACATCAGGCCCCAGTCCTATAAACATCAGGCCCCAGTTTCATAATCATTAGGCCCCATTTCTATAAACATAAGGATTACAGTGCTCTGTCCATATACTGTAAATCACACTGCTTCATGAATACTTTATGAATAATGAACAGCATGGCTCACCTAAATGAAGGCAACTTAACTTCTGGGTTTTTAGCTCACCTGAGCGAAAAGCTCAGATGAGCTATTGCAATCTATCACCGTCCGTCGTCCGTCGTCCGTCGTGCGTCGTGCGTCGTGTGTCGTGTGTAAACTTTACATTTTAATCTTCTCCTCCAAAACTACTGGGCCATATTTGATGAAACTTGGTGATTATCATGCCTAGGTAACAGCCTTTCAAAATTGTGTTCGGGGTTTGGCCACGCCCAACAAGATGGCCGCTGTTACTAAAAATAGCAAAAAGACAAAAAAATCTTCTTCTCTGAAACCAAAAGGTGCAGGCAAATTTTGATTGGATATTTGGATTCAGCATACCTGGGAACATTAAAATTGTGTTTTTCATGAAAATTAGACGAAAAATGGGTTACGCGTTTTTTGCGTAAAATTATGTAATTTTTAGAATGAGACATTTATTGTAATAACTTCATAACGGCTGAAGATAATTGTATGGAGTTTTCACTGTTGATCTTGTCTTGCAATTTTCTTCCAATTGATGTCAAGGTCGAAGGTCAAGGTCATGTCCCAGTTTTTGACCTTTGATAAAAAATGCTATTTTTTTAACATTTCTTGTGATAATGGCATAGGATTTTCAGTTACTTGTAGATATTGACATGACGATAATTTTGATACATAGATCAGGGTCATGGGTTCAAAGGTCAAGGTCACAGATGTCCAAGAATACCAAAATAGTTAATTATCTCAAAAACTATAAACTTTTTGTATAGGCATGTATATTGGAATATTGTAGGTATTGGCCTAATGATCGTTTTGATATATGAATAAAGGTCATAGGTTTAAAGGTCAAGGTCATAGCTGTGAACGAATATTTAAACGGTTAATTATCTTAAAAACTATAAACTTTTTGTATAGGCATGTATATTAGAATATTGTAGGTATTGGCCTAATGATCATTTTGATATATGAATGAAGGTCATAGGTTCAAAGGTCAAGGTCATAAAATTGAACGAATACTTAAATGGTTAATTATCTCAAAAACTATAAACTTTTTGTATAGGCATGTATATTGGAATATTGTAGGTATTGGCCTAATGATCGTTTTGATATATGAATGAAGGTCATAGGTTCAAAGGTCAAGCTGCCAACAAATATTTAAACGGTTAATTATCTCAAAAACTATAAACTCTTTGTATAGGCATGTATATTGGAATATTGTAGGTATTGGCCTAATGCACATTTTAATATACAGATGTTTTAGCTGTTTATAAATAATATATTGTAGCTAGACTAAATATGTTATATATAGCATACTTATATAATAATTATTATAATTAACTTGCAAAAATACTTGCATATTATTGGCCCTTACTGCTAAAACTTTTGATATTCTCTTTTATTAATGTCATTGGCCATTGAACCTCTGCATAAGATATGTACTCTTCCTCAGGTGAGCGTTAAGGCCCATGGGCCTCTTGTTTGTTTTTTTTTTTGTTTGCTGTAAGTTACCAATTTGGCTACCAAAATTTCAGTCATCTTTATCACTTTCTGGTTAAAACCTTTAGTGCACTACTCTTTTAAAGCATTTTAATGACCGAACAAGTAAGACATCGGTCACATGCTTTTCAAAATTCAGAAGATTATATTCCATAATTTATGAAAAATGACACTGAAGCAGCAAACTTTGTCATCTTTTTATTAAAGCTTAAATTTTGGCAACTACAATCTAAAAACTTTTTATTGGTACCTGAACATTTTTGATAAAAAGCCCTTCTTTGAACCTGGAACGGTAGTTCATGGAATCGAGTGATATAGGGCATGTCCTTATATTGTATTATTTTTGGTATCAAATATATGACATACAGCATGTCACTATACCCATTTAGTGATTATATTTACCAACATACATTGTTTTATTTTTTCCAGGGCCACTGTTGGACCTTTGGCTGGTGGTGTTTTAGTAGACCAGAT
Organism: Anadara kagoshimensis; assembly: GCA_021292105.1. Lineage (NCBI taxonomy): Eukaryota > Metazoa > Mollusca > Bivalvia > Arcoida > Arcidae > Anadara > Anadara kagoshimensis. Next base: position 32,473,287 of record CM037863.1, on the reverse strand, counting down.
CCAGTTTGCCTGGACATCTTCAATAGTAGCTCTGATGTATCTTATATCTGTAAGTTTTGTGCAGTCAAACCTGTCTATAAAGACAACCAAAAGGAAACTTGTAAAAGTGATCTTTATGAACAGGTGGCCATTATATACAGGTTCAAATAAGCTGAAGAGATAGCAATTGGTATGAAAATTTACTGGCCTTTGAAAGCAGAGGTGGCATTAAAGTGAGGTTCGACTGTATGTCTTTCAAGACCCAATGATAACTCTTCAAACCAATGTCACTTGTCGAGGAAATCATGGTATTAAAAACAAAACCAATAATGCTAGGAACTTTAGATATGGATGGAAAAGGCACCATGATCCGTAACCCAGTACTAAAAACCGCTTGGCCACACAATGCTTTAGTAGAGTGGCTACTATTATACCAGGATTTGATTATTGCTATTATTCTAGTCTAAATCATATTACCAGATTACCCACAGCTTAGGTTAAAATTCCACTTGAGAAAGTTTATAGGAATGTTTGTGAAAGGTTAGTTTTTTTAGGGAACCTTCATTTCCTCTATTACTGTATAGGTAATTCTGTGAGGATAAAAATTCGCAGTTCAGACATTGGAACTAATTCACAGATATAAAATTTTGCGGTCAAGTGGCCATTGTTAATAATTATTTAAGTCTAAGTTTAATGAATGTTACATGAAAATATCCACTTGGTATTAAATTTCTCACTATAAAGTCAAACTGTGAATATAGCGAAATTAAATCCCCAGTGAATAAAAGCAACTATACAGTATTCCAGAATTAGCTGTCACCACTTGAAAGCATTAAAAGGTTTGTGAAAGCATCTTAACAAGAGCAAAAACACAATTTTAACACTCCATTTTCCAAAGTTAATCATGTAAATGACATTGGTTCATGGAAACAACTTATTAATAGAATCTTACACCTGTAACAGGGTAAGACAGAGATATCTCAAACGAGTATGAATATTTTCCTGTCCAGATCGAGCTTTAGCGATATTGTTGGTTGACCGGATCAATGACAACACAACGAGCCAAACAGCATGTGTAGCTTGTCTTGCACATGGGGGTGTAAGACAGAGATATCTTACATCTAGCAACCAACGGAATAACTCGGTGAAGTACGGGAGAAATTTTTATATGGTTTTGAAATTTATTTGGGTTACAGATAGGGCTTCAAGGTGTGCACATGTACATGTTTAGATTTCGTGTTTGGCTAGTAAATGTTTTCAAAATCTGTAAACGATCACATGATGTGGTACTTTAGAATGCAGTATGTGTATTTTATAAAAAATTCAAAAGATGCACTTTTTAAGCACCCAAATATAGGAATACAAAATCTAAATATCTTGCTCTATAATCAACACTGGTTTATTTTATTTTCTTTCAGAGTTTACTGTTAATGGTATATATCCTGATAGACAAGTACCATATACAACCTAAAAAATCTGTGATGTACGACAGGATTCATGATGCAGTTCAGCTACATGAAATATCATCACAACAGGATTCATAATGCAGTACAGTTGCATGAAATATCATCACGACAGGATTCATGATGCAGTACAGTTACCATGAGTTACATGAAATATCAACACAACAGGATTCATGATGCAGTTCAGTTACATAAAATATCATCACAACAGGATACATAATCCAGCTCAGTTACATAAAATATCAACACGCCACGATTCATGATGCAGTTCAGTTACATGAATATCATCACGACAGGATTCATGATGCAGTACAGTTGCATGAAATATCATCACGACAGGATTCATGATGCAGTTCAGTTACATGAATATCATCACGACAGGATTCATGATGCAGTTCAGTTACATGAATATCATCACGACAGGATTCATGATGCAGTACAGTTACCATGAGTTACATGAAATATCAACACAACAGGATTCATGATGCAGTTCAGTTACATAAAATATCATCACAACAGGATACATAATCCAGCTCAGTTACATAAAATATCAACACGCCACGATTCATGATGCAGTTCAGTTACATGAATATCATCACGACAGGATTCATGATGCAGTACAGTTGCATGAAATATCATCACGACAGGATTCATGATGCAGTTCAGCTACATGAAATATCATCACGACAGGATTCATGATGCAGTTCAGCTACATGAAATATCATCACGACAGGATTCATGATGCAGTACAGTTGCATGAAATATCATCATGACAGGATTCATGATGCAATTCAGCTACATGAAATATCAACATGCCACGATTCATGATGCAGTTCAGTTACATGAATTATCAGCACCACAGGATTCATGATGCAGTACAGTTACATGTTATATCAACACAACAGGATTCATAATGCAGTTCAGTTACATGAAATATCATCATGACAGGATTCATGATGCAGTACAGTTACATGAAATACCATCACGACTGGATTCATGATGCAGTTCAGTTACATGAATATCATCACAACAGGATTCATGGTGCAGTTTAGTTACATGAAATATCATCACAACAGGATACACAATACAGTTCAGTTACATGAAATATCATCATGACAGGATTCATGATGCAGTACAGTTACATGAAATACCATCACGACAGGATTCATGATGCAGTTCAGTTACATGAAATATCATCACAACAGGATTCATGATGCAGTTCAGTTACATGAAATATCATCACAACAGGATACACAATGCAGTTCTGTTACATGTAATATCATTACAACAGGATTCATGATGCAGTTCAGTTACATGAAATATCATCACGACAGGATACATAATCCAGTTCAGTTACATAAAATATCAACACGCCACGATTCATGATGCAGTACAGTTACATGAAATATCATCACGACTGGATTCATGATGCAGTACAGTTACATGAATATCATCACAACAGGATTCATGGTGCAGTTTAGTTACATGAAATATCATCACAACAGGATACACAATACAGTTCAGTTACATGAAATATCATCACAACAGGATACACAATGCAGTTCAGCTACATGAATATCATCACAACAGGATTCATGATGCAGTACAGTTACATGAAATATCATCACAACAGGATACACAATGCAGTTCAGCTACATGAATATCATCACAACAGGATTCATAATGCAGTACAGTTACATGAAATATCATCACAACAGGATACACAATACAGTTCAGTTACATGAAATATCATCACAACAGGATACACAATACAGTTCAGTTACATGTAATATCATTACAACAGGATTCATGATGCAGTTCAGTTACATGAAATATCATCACGACAGGATTCATGATGCAGTACAGTTTTATGAAATATCAACAAACGGGGAATCAGGTGATCACGTGTTTGATTGATGTAACTATGATGGGATTCATGATGCAGTACAGTTAAATGAATTTTTACATTATGATATGATTTTACTCCAAGACCTTTGTTTTGATTGGTTAAACTACTGGCATGCACAACACCGTTTTCATTATATTGCATTCTGGAACTTGATTAAACACCACATTGCACTAAACCAGTCAAATCCATCATTGGAAACTTGAATTGAACATAAAAAGAATGAATTTAATGACATCACTGACACTAGGACATCATTAGCTGTCGTGATGCTGCTCTGGTACCGTGATGGCGGCCAGTGTCAGAACATAAAAGGCAAAAGAGAATTATTAGTAAATTATAACAACTGTCTTTTCATTTTAAAATAGTTTACATGTACTAAAACAATTATAGCATTTCAGTGAGTGCAATATCATGTTTTATCAGCAAAAAAAAGTAATAGTAACATCGGCCTATGGCCTCCACCAATATTGCTTTTCTTTGCCAATAAAACATCATATCACACTCACTGAAATCCTAATTGTATAATATCAACAAACAGGGAGTCAGCTGATCATGTGTTTAATTGACATTGTTATTATATTCACTTCTTGAGTTTCTGTTTGATTATTACATGTATTATGATTATTATTAGGGTTGTATATTTCTATCCTTGGAGGGGGTTGATAGCAATGCTACAGTTATTATAAACTTCTAGAGAAATACAGGTTCATGTCAAGGTTGTAAATTTACTAATTTGGGTTTTTAGGAAACGCCCCCTTCTATGGATCTGGGCCCAGATGCACAAAGCATAATTAGAGTTTATCATTAATTAAACTGTAAGTAGTGCAATGATATATGATTAACTAGTAAGTTATGGTTTAGTCAATGATTAACTTTAATTAACCTTTGTATAACTTGGCCCTGTAAGTCAATTTTTTTTATGAATTGTTACTGGCCGGTTGTATAACTATATTTAGGTATTTAAGTAAGATGTTCATATCTAGATAATTTGCTCATACAACAACCAAGAACTATAACTCTGTATCTTCTGAGTTATCAAGCCCCTCAAAAGTTTTATGGTCATCATCACAATATTGTTATTAAATATGATGTCTATGTATCCAAAACTATCCTGGAGTATATTTGACTTCCATTGGTCCATCTGTCTTTCATTCCCAATTTTGAATTCACACATTGCGGGTGTAGATAGCTAAACAGGAGGTGCTTACCCTACTATAGCACCCAGCCTCACTTCCCTTGATGGAAGTCCATATGTCAGTTCCAAAATTTTTACTTTGCTTTTTGAATTTTGATTTTAACATGGATTGGTATTTTTGTTTTTGTATAATGGCCTCTTCATTGCCATTTACTGGTATTTCCATGAAGCTCAGCTTTGCATTTGAATTCAACACTAGTCTATAAAACTGCAATAAATATAAATCAGTCAACATTTGTAGCTAGCTATGTTATAAAGCATAATTGACGTTTCGCAGACCATGCCCATTGTGTTCCAACACCGGCAGCATCACGGCAACCAATAACATACCAGTGTCAGTGACATCATTAAACCGCATAATGCAGGCCGAGTTTTCATTCTTTTTGCAACTTATTCAAGCATGTCGGAACATTGTGGGCATGGTCAGCGATCCGTCAATTGTATGCAAGATGATATTGTTACTGTTAATATATGCATTTCAAATATATTTGTTATATTTTAAATTTTTTTTAAGTTTTTATATTCAAATTTTTATATTTTTACATATTTCACAAAAAATATAATTTTATATTATAATGATAATTTGTAATGGTCAGTTTTTATTTGTAATTATATATATAAAATGTTAAGATTATAATATTAAATTATTTATATATACTTATTGATTTATCTTTTATTAGTCTTCTGAGAAACTCTCAAGAAGTTATTTTTTGGAGGACAGACAAACTTTTTGTGTTACGAATTTTGATACAATAAAATGTCATGGTTAAAGTTTCTTTATCAACCCTCAGTTGGAAGAGTGCTTGCTCCATATGAGGGAGGTTGTGGGTTTGAACCCCGGTCAGGTCTGATGGAGACTTATAAATAGGTAGTGGCTGTTCATTTGCCAAGCACTCTGCATTTAGAAATTATAGCTACAGGTTCTTCAGAAGAGACTTCAATATCTCCAATCAAACATAAAATGGTAGAGTACTTGTTGTGTATGAGGGAGCTCTGGGTTTGAATCCTTACTAGATCTGAACAAGACCAGAAACTAGGTAGTGAACATTCTTTCACCAAACACTTGTCATTCTGAAATAAAAAATCACAGGATCATTTTTAAGAAACCTTAAAAACCAATGCTCCTTGCCACTTTATCGTGGAACATAACCCTACAGTAAAGGTCTGTATTTGAAGTTTAAACATGTGTTTGGCAACAACCAACGCAACCTTAACGAAGAACATGTAACAATGTAAGTTAAGGACAATACAAATGACCATACTGGAACCACTGATTGTAAAACACTTGACAGCCACTAAAGTAAATGTTCAGTGGTGTGGTTATAAATTATAACACAATTGGAGAACCCAAATCATCCCGGTAAATGTCCAGTGGTGTGGTTATAAATTATAACCCAATTGGAGAACCCAAATCATCCCAGTAAATGTCCAGTGGTGTGGTTATACATAAAAACACAATTGGAGAACCCAAATCATCCCAGTAAATGTCCAGTGGTGTGGTTATACATAAAAACACAATTGGAGGGCCCCAACCATCCCAGTAAATGTCCAGTGGTGTGGTTATAAATAATAACACAATTGGAGGGCCCCAAACATCCCAGTAAATGTCCAGTGGTGTGGTTATAAATTATAACACAATTGAAGGGCCCCAAACATCCCAGTAAATGTCCAGTGGTGTGGTTATAAATTATAACACAATTGGAGAACCCAAACATCCCAGTAAATGTCCAGTAGTGTGGTTATAAATTATAACACAATTGGAGGGCCCCAACCATCCCAGTAAAAGTCCAGTATTGTGGTTATAAATTATAACACAATTGAAGGGCCCCAAACATCCCAGTAAATGTCCAGTGGTGTGGTTATAAATTATAACAGAAGGGCCCAATGTCCAGTATTGTGGTTATAAATTATAACACAATTGAAGGGCCCCAAACATCCCAGTAAAAGTCCAGTATTGTGGTTATAAATTATAACACAATTGAAGGGCCCCAAACATCCCAGTAAATGTCCAGTGGTGTGGTTATAAATTATAACACAATTGAAGGGCCCCAAACATCCCAGTAAATGTCCAGTGGTGTGGTTATAAATTATAACACAATTGGAGAACCCAAATCATCCCGGTAAATGTCCAGTGGTGTGGTTATAAATTATAACACAATTGAAGGGCCCCAAACATCCCAGTAAATGTCCAGTGGTGTGGTTATAAATTATAACACAATTGAAGGGCCCCAAACATCCCAGTAAATGTCCAGTGGTGTGGTTATAAATTATAACACAATTGGAGAACCCAAATCATCCCGGTAAATGTCCAGTGGTGTGGTTATAAATTATAACACAATTGAAGGGCCCCAAACATCCCAGTAATGTCCAGTGGTGTGGTTATAAATTATAACACAATTGGAGAACCCAAATCATCCCGGTAAATGTCCAGTGTGTGTTATAAATTATAACACAATTGAAGGGCCCCATCCCAGTAAAAGTCCAGTATTGTGGTTTAAATTATAACACAATTGAAGGGCCCCAAACATCCCAGTAAAAGTCCAGTGTTGTGGTTATAAATAAAAACACAATTGGAAGCCCAACCATCCCAGTTATTTCACAACCAATTATCCATACATACACACATTTATACATTTAAATAAATCTTATTTTACTCAGCAACCCTTGTGTGTACATATGTCATACAGAGGGGATTGTGTGGGTATGTCATACAGAGGAATTCAAATTTTCAGTCATGATGACTGATTTTTTATTGTCAAGGTTCCTATTTATGCAGAAATATACCTGCTTAAGGGGTACATAGTTATTACACTTAATGGTAGAGACAAAACAATCTGGTTACAGTTATGATGTAAACCTAGCAAGGAAAAGTCTATTAAGGTCCAAAAGTTTAAAGGGCGTCATCACAATATTATTGATAAGTTTGGTGTCTCTGAAACAAAATAACACTATATATATATATATAAAGCAGGACAATTCCATGTCCCTTTCATTCTTTATGTTGGTTTTACACGTGGTGAGTGTATCTACCTCGACAGAAGGTGCATGTACCCTTCCGGTGCACCCGGTCTCACTTCTCTGGTAAAAGCTCATGTGTTTTACTTAATTTGCCGGTTTCCAAAGTTTTTACTTTGCTTTTGGAATCATAAGTTGGACATGGATTCGTATGTTGGGACTGTGATTTAGATATGGATGGGTATGTTTGTGTTTGACTTTTGGGATTATGATTTGGACATAGGCCGGTAGGTTTGTGTTTGACCTTTGGTATTATGATTTGGACATGGGCCGGTAGGTTTGTGTTTGACCTTTGGTATTATGATTTGGACATGGACAGGTACGTTTGTGTTTGACTTTTGGTATTGTGATTTGGACATGAACCCGTATGTTTGTGTTTGACTTTTGGGATTGTAATTTGGACATGAATCGGTATGTTTGTGTTTGACGTTTGGGCATGTGATTTGGACACGGATTGGTATGTTTGTGTTTGGCTTTTGGGATTGTGATTTGGACATGAACCGGTATGTTTGTGTTTGACCTTTGGTATTGTGATTTGGACATGAACCGGTATGTTTGTGTTTGATTTTTGGACATAGACCGGTATGTTTGTGTTTAACTTTTAGCATTGTGATTTGGACATGGACAGGTATGATTGTGTTTTATTTTTGGTATTGTGATTTAGACATGGACCGGTATGTTTGTGTTTGATTTTTGGGATTGTGATTTGGACATAGACCGGTATGTTTGTGTTTAACTTTTAGCATTGTGATTTGGACATAGACTGGTATGTTTGTGTTTAAATTTTAGTATTGTGATTTGGACATGGACCGGTATGTTTGTGTTTGACTTTTTGAATGATGATTTGGACATAGACTGGTATGTTTGTGTTTAAATTTTAGCATTGTGATTTGGACATGGACCGGTATGTTTGTGTTTAAATTTTAGCATTGTGATTTGGACATGGACCGGTATGTTTGTGTTTAAATTTTAGCATTGTGATTTGGACATAGACCGGTATGTTTGTGTTTAAATTTTAGCATTGTGATTTGGACATGGACCGGTATGTTTGTGTTTAAATTTTAGTATTGTGATTTGGACATAGACTGGTATGTTTGTGTTTAACTTTTAGCATTGTGATTTGGACATAGACTGGTATGTTTGTGTTTAAATTTTAGTATTGTGATTTGGACATGGACCGGTATGTTTGTGTTTGACTTTTTGGGATTGTGATTTCTACATGGACCGGAGTGTTTGTGTTTGACTTTTTGGGATTGTGATTTGGACATAGACTGGTATGTTTGTGTTTAAATTTTAGTATTGTGATTTGGACATGAACCGGTATGTTTGTGTTTGACTTTTTGGGATTGTGATTTCTACATGGACCGGAGTGTTTGAGTTTGACTTTTTGGGATTGCGATTTGGACATAGACTGGTATGTTTGTGTTTAAATTTTAGTACTGTGATTTGGACATGGACCGGTATGTTTGTGTTTAACTTTTAGCATTGTGATTTGGACATAGACTGGTATGTTTGTGTTTAAATTTTAGTATTGTGATTTGGACATGGACCGGTATGTTTGTGTTTGACTTTTTGAATGATGATTTGGACATAGACCGGTATGTTTGTGTTTAAATTTTAGCATTGTGATTTGGACATGGACGGTATGTTTGTGTTTATATTTTAGCATTGTGATTTGGACATAGACCGGTATGTTTGTGTTTAAATTTTAGCATGGTGATTTGGACATGGACCGGTATGTTTGTGTTTAAATTTTAGCATTGTGATTTGGACATGGACCGGTATGTTTGTGTTTAAATTTTAGTATTGTGATTTGGACATAGACCGGTATGTTTGTGTTTAAATTTTAGTATTGTGATTTGGACATAGACCGGTATGTTTGTGTTTGACTTTTAGGATTGTGATTTGGACATGGACCAGTATGTTTGTGTTTGACATTTGGGATTGTGATTTGGACATGGACCAGTATGTTTGTGTTTGACATTTGGGATTGTGATTTGGACATGGACCGGTATGTTTGTGTTTGACTTTTGGGATTGTGATTTTGATATGGACTGTTATGTTTATGTTTGACTTTTTGGGATTGTGATTTTGGACATGGACATGTTTGTGTTTGACTTTTTGGGATTGTGATTTGGACATAGACCGGAATGTTTGTGTTTGACTTTTTGGGATTGTGATTTGGACATGGATGGACGGTATGTTTGTGTTTGACTTTTTGGGATTGTGATTTGGACATGAACCGGTATGTTTGTGTTTGACTTTTTGGGATTGGGATTTCTACATGGACCGGAGTGTTTGTGTTTGACTTTTTGGGATTGTGATTTGAACATGGTCAGGTATGTTTGTGTTTGACTTTTTGGGATTGTGATTTGAATATGGATGGACGGTATGTTTGTGTTCGATTTATCTGGAGATGATCAGCTTTTTTAGTGGTTAAGTGGCTGTATTATTCTGGTATGTCACACATTTTTTTATTCAGAACCTGAGCTTTAATTGATACAGTTTTACCATCTGACACATATTATTTAAAATTGTGCGTACATATATGTAATCAAATTTAAAAATCTGTTGTAGCGGAGTCAGTGTGGACTCTAGTATCATTGTAAAATCTATTCTGCATCAATCCGTCGACGTATATATATACATATGATATAGTTGGATATAGATATAATAATTATTGTTACATTAAGAGAATTTTAAGTCTCGGTAACATCACGAGTTAACAGCTGGTAGTAGGAGACAAGATGGCTAGAAGAATGTCAAGTTTCGACAGGTATTTATTTATCTTTTTGAAAACCCCCAAAAGAGAGCTTTTTTGAGGACTAGGAACTTGTTTTATTATTATTATTAATATTATTATTGTTTAGGCCAAGTTTTCGCTTACTGAGGTATATCGAAATGTATCTTTTTGAAAAACCCAAAAAAGAGAGAATTTTTGGGACTAAGGAATTTGTAATTTTTTATCGCTCAAGCCAAGATTTCACTTATATCGAAATGTAACCAGCTATATTTATAGTTATTTTGGAATGTGTTTGTGGCAACAGACAACAAGCTACGCCTACGTTTTTAAATCCGTTTTAACGCACAAAGTGGCAATGTGTTGTCCTTTCAATAGTTAAGTAACTTTTTGCTCAAAATGGCGCAACATTTCACATGTGCTCGAAATTTATTAACTAATAGAATACTATTATTAGTATTATTTTTATAGCCATAAAAATAATGAAACAAAAATTAAATAAAAAAAAGAAAACACAATTATAATTAATTTTATCTTATTAAACTTTATTTTCAACTTATTGTTTAGCAATATATGTTTTACATAGAAAATTAACGTCATAAAACTCGTGGAAATGAGTTGTCAACTGGGGAGAATGTTTCACAATTTCAGTTTCATAACCCTTTAATAATACATTCATTTTATTATTATTATTATAATTAATATTATAATTGAACTTCACTTATTTAAGGAAATTAAAAATATATATTCGATTACAAACTTTCGTATTCAATGTGACGGAAAATATGACCAACTGACGCCAGCCAATAATATCACGCTCCGATACACCAACTAAAGTTCAAAGCAACTTCACTTTCTAAAAGGTTTCATATTTAATGTTGCAGATTGCTTTCACGTGTTGCAGTATAATAATTGTATTTTTATATTCTTGCAGTTCAATAACTGCAGGTTGTTGCCATATTTCTGCATTTCAATAAATTTTTAAATTGTTTTTATATGTCGGCAAGGCAACTACTAATATTATAATTGTTTTTATATATCGGCAAGGCAACTACTAATATTATAATTGTTTTTTTATGTCGGCAAGGCAACTACTAATATTATAATTGTTTTATATGTCGGCAAGGCAGCTACTAATATTATAATTGTTTTTATATGTCGGCAAGGCAACTACTAATATTATAATTGTTTTTATATGTCGGCAAGGCAGCTACTAATATTATAATTGTTTTATATGTCGGCAAGGCAGCTACTAATATTATAATTGTTTTATATGTCGGCAAGGCAGCTACTAATATTATAATTGTTTTTATATGTCGGCAAGGCAACTACTAATATTATAATTGTTTTATATGTCTTGGCAAGGCAACTACTAATATTATAATTGTGTTTATATGTCGGAAAGGCAGCTACTAATATTATAATTGTTTTTATATGTCGGCAAGGCAACTACTGATATTATAATTGTGTTTATATGTCGGCAAGGCAACTACTACTATTATTATAATTGTTTTATATGTCTTGGCAAGGCAACTACTAATATTATAATTGTGTTTATATGTCGGCAAGGCAACTACTAATATTATAATTGTTTTTATATGTCGGCAAGGCAACTACTAATATTATAATTGTTTTTATATGTCGGCAAGGCAACTTCTAATATTATAATTGTTTTTATATGTCTAATATATATGTATCGAAGTGTGATTTTATACAGGGACTTGCAGTAATTCGCTTACGAATAACTGATAAGCAAAAAGCCCCTTAGAACAGTGCAATCAATGCAGAAACAGTGTTTGAATGTAATACAGTCTGCAATAAAATGTTACTTGTTATATAATTTTACCATTTCTCTACTACAATTGTTGAGTGATTTACTTTTAATTTAATGCTATTATTTGTGTCAATGTTGGTGGTTCAAAAATACTAGTATAACAAAAATCGAAAATCGTTAATACTTAACCTAAGGACACTTTTATTGCTCGTGGGTGGTCATATCTAAACCCGTGTATGTCATTTTAAGGCAGTGACGGAATTATTCGTGTGATTTTCGGGCAGACTGCTGATTGTTGTTGCCAAAGTAAATTCGCCATTACCAATAGCTGATGACATCTCGATATAAGTGAAATATTCTTAACTGGGACGTACACCCCCATTCAATCAATAAAGCAAGCAATATCACAGTGCACAACCCTTGCCTCGTTAGAATCGCTGAAACGCACGTGATTCTCGCTAATCGCTTCAAATCCAAACACGAGATAGGTGGCTGTGATTTTGTATACAGTTACATACTTAAACTATAAGCATGCAAAGAGGAACAATACACGCTCCAGCGCATCTTCCAGTGTATTGAACATTCAAATGAACAAGCCGTTTCTTCAAATACATTGGATCAATTTCAGTCTTTCAAAGCAGTTGCGTGAATTTTGTAATATTTTGACCGAAATATTGCTTCTGTCGCTCATATGAGGAATACGTATCGGCATTACTTTGTAGAATTAGTGATAACGACAACCTAAAGACATAAAAAACAAGACAAGATACCAGCATATCGAGACAGGTGATCAGACACTCCCGACTTTGGATCATCATTCGATATAACACAAAATGGTATTAGTGCTTTTAGCTCCCGTCCTACCTCGTTCCCAATCCCGCTAGAAGATATGGTAATTTGTGCAAACTTAAATAACAAAAACATTTTTTGCGAGTACAGTTTGTAATTTTGATTTTGGATGGTATTACGACATTTTTAAATAAAAATTGAAAAACAGTACCACGATGACATTACCAACACAATTAAAAAAGACGACATCTTTGAATAATTTCAAAAAGTTATACTAAAGTATATTTTTATTTATTAATTTGATAATATTATATTATCAATGCATCTTAACATTTTGCTCTTTAATATACAGATTTATTCTCAGGAAATATTTTAAATTTTGCATTTTTTATAATTACTGTTACAGTATTAATTTGTATTAATAGTATGTAATCATTTGTTTTGGAGGGCCTTATGTAAGATTGGCTCAATCCAAATAAGCGACCCAAAAAATAGTCATTATTGTTATTATTATTATTATTATTATCATGACAAATTATGCTTTAAAGCCCACCTCTATATAAGGACCATCTGCTTATAAAGGCAAACAGAATTGTATCACAATTGTTTTTTTCATATTATTTGAACCTGTATATAAAGATCACCTGCCCACAAAGGCCACTTTTACAGATTCCCTTGGATGGCCTTTATAGACAGGTTTGACTGTACAGTCAAACCTGTCTATAAGGACCACCTATAGTAACAAGTTAAAGTTGCCTTTATAAACAGGTAGCCCTTTTACAGGTTCAAATAACACGAATAAAGAGTAATTGGGATAAAATTTCAATAGACTTTAAAAGCGGGTGCCCTTATATACAAAGGTTGACTTTAAGGCAGGTTGAACTGTATATAATTTTTATACACAAAAATTTTTTTTTTCAAATGTAACTAGAGTCGTAATCACCTAACTGTTTTATTGCACGGATGATTCACTTTGTACAAAAAAAAGACATTTGTACGAGCTGTTACATACGATTTTATCAAGTTTTGTAATTAAAATATCCTCTTTTTGTCGGGAAAGCTGTCGACAGCATCTAGCTGATTTATACATATCGGAGAACATTTTCTCTGCGCATACATTTTTGCGCAAATAATTTTAACTACATTGAAATTTTGAATCTAAAAACGGCCACAGTATTAGTAAATAACACAATACACAAACATAATTAGAAAAGAAAGAAAAAACCAAGAAGATACAGTCATATTTAAACCATTTCAGTCTTAATAAAAAATATTAGCTCAAAACGCCTTTGTATAATAATAATACTACTACAGTCAAACCTGTCTATAAAGGCCAGCCAAGGGAACTGGTAAAAGTGGCATCTATAGACAGGTGGCCTTTATATACAGGTCCAAATTATATGAATAATAAACAATTGGGACACAATTCTACTGGCCTTTATAAGCAGGTGGTCCTTATATAGAGGTGGCCTTTAAGACAGGTTGGACTGTACTAATACAATTAATAATAATAGTTCGAACATGATTACAATGATTGGCAATAAAAATTCAAACAAAAATGATTCTTTTTTTTTCAAACTAGTTTCCAAATATTTTAGACCTATAATAGCTGAATATGGTGAAGTTATTCCCGGAATCTCCCTATCACCGTGTATGATCATATTAATACGTTTACAATTTAGTTTAATTTAACGTTATATGTGATACTTGTAATTTAATTATAATATATTCAAAACACAAACACGACATTTAAATATTATATGATGAAAGAATTATAACTTTGGAAGATAGTGTGGGAAATCATAGTATAACTAGCACAACTTCCAAACAAGTCAGGACATTATTGATGTAATTTTAGTAGCAGGAACATGTACATAAATAGACATGTGAAACACTTCCGTGGCTTTGATACGCTTTGGGTGGCTTTGATACACTTCCGTGGCTTTGATACGCTTTGGATGGCTTTGATACACTTCCGTGGCTTTGATACGCTTTTGATGGCTTTGATACACTTCCGTGGCTTTGATTCGCTTTGGATGGCTTTGATACACTTCCGTGGCTTTGATACGCTTTGGGTGGCTTTGATACACTTCCGTGGCTTTGATACGCTTTGGATGGCTTAGATACACTTCCGTGGCTTTGATTCGCTTTGGATGGCTTTGATACACTTCCGTGGCTTTGATGCGCTTTGGGTGGCTTTGATACACTTCCGTGGCTTTGATACGCTTTGGATGGCTTTGATACGCTTTGGGTGGCTTTGATACGCTTTGGGTAGCTTTGACACACTTCCGTGGCGTTGATACGCTGTGAGTGACTTTGATACACTTCCGTGGCTTTGATACGCTTTCCGTGGCTTTGATACGCTTTGATATGCTTTAGGTGGCTTTGATAAACCTGGGAGCTTTTGGTACACTTGTCAGGATTACGGCGCTTCTCACCGTTTAGTTATGAAACCCACTCGTGGCAGATCATAGCGTGTCAGATTTCAGTTCGTTTGTCGAAGGTCGCATTCTCAGGACACTCCGGCTTTCTCATCTGCGTTTTTCTTTATTTGAAGACCTAGCTATATGTAGTAACATTTTTGGTAGCTTTAGTTGGTAGTAGGTTCGTGTATTGTTAATTGTTCAAAATTTAAAAACAAAAAAAGAGTATATCTCAATCCGTCAATAATGTCATGTGTTACTTTTGAATTGTTATGAAATAATACATTCAAAACTAGCACATGACTGTAATATGCTTAATTGATGCAATTGACACAGCAATACCAGCATTCAAGACAGATCTAGAAGGAGTCTGGAATCTGGTTGCCTGGTTTACAACCATTACATAATGATACATTTAAATTTTGAGTACGGCGGCGTTGCATCTTGGTCCTACTTCTTAATAAATAAAGTCGAATGATCTTGCTTGTCTTTCCGCATAACCCAAGTAACACTGAGTTATAAAAAGTTTCAATTGTCTCTGCAGTTATCTAATTAAAATTAAAACGTCTAGAGAAGTTCAACTAGTTTTCAAGACAAAAACTTTGCTTCTTTGCTAGTTTTGACATTGGTATACTGTTGTCACTGTATGTAATTCGTCCTTCCTAGTCTAATTTGTGCCAATTATGTCGGCAGAAAATAATTACATGACCTTCAATATGAAATATTTTATTGATAGATGAAGTATGTTGTATTGCAGAAATAGTTTAATTTTAACTCCTATATGGATCTCAGCAACAGAATAATACCACCTAAAATCCATTACCTCGGTATAATTCAAGGGCAAGTTACGGTACTTTGGTATACTTTCGATCCCCATTTGTAAGACATTCTGCTAGGGACCATCGAACTGCTTTACAAACATTGTGTGGTACACGTGAATTAAGGAATTTTTAACTCCTTTTTTATTCAATACGACCACTCGTAAGTTATTAATTCAAATCAAACCTGTTCTATTAAGGAACTCCACTACAACATTAAAACTAATAAAATTTATTCTCAGTAAAAATTACAATCGATTATTGTGCATATTTTGTGGCGAGCAAATGTGACATATTCTAATGTAACATACTTTGGGGCTACACATGGGTTAAATGTGAATACACTGTTTAGTCCACTTTAAGCAACATGAGATATACATGAACATATTACATTACAAACATACCAATCCATGTTCAACCCGCAATCTCGAAGCAAAGTAAAACTTTCAAGCCGGAAAATTAAGTTTAACACGTGAACTTCTACAAGGAAAGTGAGACCGGGTGCTCCGTAAGGGTAAGCACCTTCTGTAAAGCTAGCTACACCCACACTCGGTGTTTAATCAAAGGAAAGTGAGACCGGGTGCTCCGTAAGGGTAAGCACCTTCTGTAAAGCTAGCTACACCCACACTCGGTGTTTAATCAAAGGAAAGTGAGACCGGGTGCTCCGTAAGGGTAAGCACCTTCTGTAAAGCTAGCTACACCCACACTCGGTGTTTAATCAAAGGAAAGTGAGACCGGGTGCTCCGTAAGGGTAAGCACCTTCTGTAAAGCTAGCTACACCCACACTCGGTGTTTAATCAAATGAGGAATGAAAGGAGAATGAAACTACTAGTATGGGAATTGAAATATATCCAGGTCAATCCTGGACACAGAGACACCTCACTAAACAATAAGGTGATGACGACCATTTCGTATTATATATTATAGTCAAACCTGTCTATAAGAACCACCCAAGGGAACTAGTAAAAGTGGCCTTTATGGGCAGGTGGTCTTTATATATAGGTTCAAGTAGTATGAATAAAGAACAATTAGGATACAAGTCTACTTGCTTCTATAAGCAGTTGTCCTTTATATACTAGTAGAGGTGGCCTTTGTGACAGGTTGTGCTATATATGACAAACATTTGTAACCATTGAACCGAGCAATACTAAAATAGAATCTGGAAAATATATATACTTGGTGTACTTGGCAATAGCCAGACACCACAACAATGATATATAGAGGGTCGCAGCTGAATAACATGTACTTAATGAATTGTTAGAACAACCAAGAATACAAAACGACAAACATACGGAATATGACAATTAAACTGTAACATTGAGACCACAAATTATACAACTCCCGACTTTGTACATTCACTAGATATAATGTCAAAATGTTATCCAATGTTTTGTGGTTAAAATGCTAATGCCAGGTTCTTGTCAAGCCCACCCCACTCCCTCTCCTATCCCCATTTTACAGCCAGTGATTCATAAGCACGCACACTATAATTATTAAAGTAAAAAGTGAAATAAATTCCGTTTTAACTGAAAAGCTCTCCCATGTACAGCCTCGCTATCGGCTAAAAAATTATTAGAAGATACAGATGTGCTCATATCCACAAGATAATAATAGGATTGATGCACAAATTTGAATAATGTTACCTGGATAAGGTCTGCAGAGTTAAATTAATGGGGGTGTGTTGCAGGTAAGTTAAGCAATTTTTAATTTTCACATTAAGCCTCTTTCCTAACTTAGCGAAACAACAGCAAATTAAAATTAGATGTATCATAACAGCAGATTATAGAGAAGCAACAGGTTTGTCGGCTGTATATTGTTGAGCTTCTGTCGAGAGTCAAGTCTAGGCTGAGTTTTCTTTCACGTTTGGGAGAGTCGGCTTCTTTCAGCTTTTTACCATAATGGTAGCTCATGATCATTTTGGCAGTGCTCGCTCCGTATGTAGGAGGTTTAAACTCGAATCCTGGTAGGTTCTGACCAAGGCATGGAAATAGATAGTGACTGTTCTTTTACCATACACAAAACATCACTCGGAATTTAGAAATGAAAGAAAGTCGCCAAGTTATAAACCAATCCTCCATGTCATGGTAGAACCCTCCCTTCACATGTCCCCGAGCCCATTGTACATTGTTGTTAATTCGTCTATAGTAGGTGACGTCTCGATTTAAGTGAAATCTTTTTCACTTGAATGTAAAACTAGCTTTTTGAAAACTTTACTGACATGATAAAAAGATAGAGTGGGCTATAAAATGTGCATGACATCATGTAGAAATGTCGAGGTACAATTCAATTCATAAGCATTCATACTTGCATAGGCAAACAACATTGACCTGGCGGCTTGACCTTTCATTATAATAGTCATATGATAAAGCAGAATATACTCAATACATGGGTAGTGTAGGATTCACAGTTAATACATAAACAATGCATATTACCCATGATGTTGACGAAATAAAAACCTGTGTCCCCTATGCAAATACAGTGTACTACATGTATATAAATAAAGGTCAACCTGACAGGTCAATGTTGTCTGACTATAGATACATACTTAGTTAGCTTTGTTGTAACATTCATTAAGGTAAGCTTCATTAGTCATAATCAATTCCAAGTTAGAATTAGAAAAATGCAATCAACCATGACACCTGCTTGTAACAGGTGCAGATGTTACACATAATCTACCTGTATGTGCATGCATGCGATGAGAGATGCTTTGTGTCCTTTCCTTAGTTGATCGGATCTATGGTCGCTAATTTGTGCCATTTCACTTTTTTGCCTTCAAAAGCGCGAAAAGGCGCCAAATGGAAACTGTACGCGGTAAAGAGAAATGTTCATTCAACATTGCACAAAATTATGTTTTGGTGCTATTTCGTGTTTCAATTTCGCTTTGGTGCTTTTTTCGCGTTTTGAAGGCAAAACAAGTGAAATGGCACCAATCAGCCACTGTACGGATTATATTGGATTGATTAAGAAGCAAGTAGTAAAACGAAAATTTATTCGTCATACCTGGTTTCTTTAGTAAGGGGTCTTAGTGGCCATGTCAACGTAAGTACAAGCTCACGGACCACAGTGCCTCTCATCGCCTGGGCTTAAATCCCACTAGGACAAACCCCAAATGTGAAAAATGTTGTCAGTTTGTTTGTCGAAAGTCGGCAGTTTTCTGCGTGCACTTCGGTTTCCTCCACCATCCATAAACTAACCGTCTCGATATTAGTGAAAGAATCTTGACAGAAGCGTAGAACTCTACTTTATGCGTTGCTTTATTTGCAAAGGTGTACATACATGTATGGTAAAAGTTTCTAAAGGCACTCCGAAGCTTGTCGACATCTTGTCTTTTTGTCGCCGGAAAAGTCCCGTGACCACTGGACCCTACAAAGCATGCCAAAATAGAAACATTTTTGTACGAGACCATGTTTATAGCAATACAAGATAGCGCCAAGGTTGTTTCCGAGGAAAAAAAAACCCGTAATAATGTTTTCTGACATAATGCTATGCTGTTTAATGGTGTCATCGTGACGCAGAAATTGTGCAAAATGAAATTAAAATCAAATGTCTAGTCAAGCAGTTAATCTTCATTTTTAGATAATTGTTATTTTTGTTGTTGCTGATGTGTTGTTGTTAGTGATGTATTATTATTAGTTCTGTTGATGATGGCGTTGTGTCATTGTTGTCGATGATGTTGTTGTATTTTTATTGTTGTTAGTATTGTTGTTGGTGATGATGTTGTATTTTTATTGTTGTTGGTAGTGTTTTGTCATTGTTGTTGATGGTGTGTTGTTATACTTAATGCTGTTGTGATATTTTTGATGTTGTGTTGTTGTAAGCATTGTGTTATTAACTGCTGTTGTTGTTGATGGTGGTGTTGCTTTGTTATTATTTATATTCCGTATTGTTATTGTTGTTGATGATTTTGTTGATGGAGTATGGACTGTTATTCTTTGTTGATGTTGTGTTATAATCACTGTTGTTATGGTGTTGTTGGTAATGTTGTTGTTGTTGTTGTTGTTGTTGCTGCTGCTGCTGTTGGGTTCTTGTTTCAGTGATGTTTTACATCGGTTGATGTATTGTTATTATTGTTATTTTTATGTACATTGTATTTTGTTTTGTTGTGTTTTATTATTTATTATTTATTTACAGTAAGACGGGTAGAAAGTATTCCTCGACATCTGTTGATGATGATTTTGATAATCTTGAAGGCAGTAAGCCTATAACACCAGAGGAGCGTTATCTGAAGGCAGAGTTCACGGCCATGGACATAGACGGTGACGGGATGTTATCAACGGCTGAATTCCTCAAGTTAATCCAGTTCCTTGGGTACATGGGTGATGCAGCTTCCGCAAATGTGAGCCAGACTTTGAATTGTCTTTTTGTTAACACCCCCACCCCCATCGAAGGTATATAGGAATCTCCCTTACCGTCCGTCCCAGTACAATGCGGCCGTTCGACATGTCTGTGGATGGATTTTGATAAAACTTGTCACAAATGTAAACCAACAACAGATGATGTGCCGCATATCAAATGTAGGTGAAAATATCAATCGTCATGATCCTACGCGGGAAATGTGTCATTTCTTATTCTTTTTATTTTAATTTAGAATCAGAAAAAAATGTTGACTTGATTATTCCATACCGGTCTGGTATAACTTGTCAGTTCAATATTCTCATTAGTTAAAAGACTATTATGGTGACCAGGGACCAGAGGGTGAAACATTTAGTACTTCTAAGTTGTGAACCTTCGATCGATCCAGAAGTGAGGATCACCACTGTTATAAGTTTGGAGATCCGTGTGTGGCGGACAAGTGACCGGGTAGCTTAATCGGTACAGTGTTCCGATAGAATCTGTAAAGCTCCGTCCGGATTTAGCTGCTGTATTTTTTCCTCTTTTGTATCGCCTTTGTATTTTGGAACCCGATTTTTTTTTTATTCAAAAAAGGAAGGGAATGTGACAAAGTCTTGTGGATAGTTGACCGGTTTGCAAAAAATAATGGATAGGTGAACGGGTATCAAACCCTAACAGATACTACATGAAGGTGACCGGGTAGCCTAGTGTTGGTAAGGCCTCGGTTGGATTCCGGGATTGGTTTCTGATTTTATTCCCTTTGATCTTCTATTGTTTATATTTTTCAAGCACTGTTTATTGTTTTCAGACACTGTTACGTCTTTTGTTCAATTTTTCAGGCACTGTTACGTCGAGTAAATAAAGATCAAAATCCATTTATCACTATTGATGAATATTATACAGCACTAAAGAAGAACCCGGATGTAATGTCCAGGTAGTGTATTTTTAGTTTGTATCGCCGGACATGACCAAGTGGTACTGCCACTTGCTTTTGAAGTCCAGGGTTGTGGGTTCAAACTTCACCTATACTAGAGATATATAAATTTCATTACTCAAAACCGAGGTCCAGTGTCTCGGTGCACGCTTAAGACACCTCTTCGAAAAAGAGAAGGCCACCTGTGGTCGAAACATTGGATGTTTACAGAAACAGACTAAACAAGATGAGATGGTAGGATTGGTCTACACATTAGTAGTAGGAGTTGAATGAAGAGACAATAGATAAACGGGAGTGTCATTGGGTTTGTCATTCTTTTTTCGTGTTTAGACTTTTAAAATCTGATCCGTCAAATATATATGGTTCCACTAGGCCTACAAATCAGAAGTAAATTATTTTATTCTCATCCACGATTCCCGTGTTGTCCATCTTGATTTATCGATGTGAAATTTCTCTATCCCACCCTAACCTGGTCATAAATTCAGAAATAAAAATAAAACAAACATCAAGTAACATGAGCTTATCTGTTGACATCTTGGTATAAAGACAATTGGTAATTGATTGAGCATCAGATATGTTGTATATCGGTTATCTCCCTGGCGCTTATTCTTTTGATTGTTTTAAAATAATTTTTATATCATTGTCATGTGCTATTTTTTAATGTATTATTTCATAAAAATTAAAAAGTAGCACATGCCACCATTGATGACTTTTTCAAAACAAAATTACAACAAAAAATAAATTATAAATAAGATGATGAAAATTTATTTAGAATTCAAACTTTCGTGTTTCATGGTAATATTTTTTTATATAATTAGTTTCAGCAAAATTGTTGTAGAGTTTAAAATTCAATTTCTTCCATGTACATGTAGTTCAAAGAAACCCTTTTCACTTACTTGGGATTTGTACATGTAGGTACATGTACATGTTTGAATCGGCAAGCGGACAAAATTTACAAATACCATGGGGCCTAACTTGATGGTAGGACCAAGTTGGCTTATCATTAGTATCGGATATTATTCAAAAGAAATACGCATTGCACAGATTCAATCCTTGAAAGGAAATTTACAAATAAATTGTTGACTCTTGGATATTGCAAGCCCTGGCTTATAAAGACTTTCCCCAAAAGGGACTTACAAATAAATTGTTGACTTTTGGATATTGCAAGCCCTGGCTTATAAAGACTTTCCCCAAAAGGGACTTACAAATAAATTGTTGACTTGGATATTGCAAGCCCTGGCTTATAAAGACTTTCCCCAAAAGGGACTTACAAATAAATTGTTGACTTGGATATTGCAAGCTCTGGCTTATAAAGACTTTCCCCAAAAGGGACTTACAAATAAATTGTTGACTTGGATATTGCAAGCCCTGGCTTATAAAGACTTTCCCCAAAAGGGACTTACAAATAAATTGTTGACTTGGATATTGCAAGCCCTGGTTTATAAAGACTTTCCCCAAAAGGGACTTACAAATAAATTGTTGACTTGGATATTGCAAGCCCTGGCTTATAAAGACTTTCCCCAAAAGGGACTTACAAATAAATTGTTGACTCTTGGATATTGCAAGCCCTGGCTTATAAAAACTTTCCCCAAAAGGGACTTACAAATAATTTGTTGACTTTTGGATATTGCAATCCCAGGCTTATAAAGACTTTCCCCAAAAGGGACTTACAAATAAATTGTTGACTTTTGGATATTGCAAGCCCTGGCTTATAAAGACTTTCCCCAAAAGGGACTTACAAATAAATTGTTGACTTGGATATTGCAAGCCCTGGCTTATAAAGACTTTCCCCAAAAGGGACTTACAAATAAATTGTTGACTTGGATATTGCAAGCCCTGGCTTATAAAGACTTTCCCCAAAAGGGAATTTACAAATAAATTGTTGACTTGGATATTGCAAGCCCTGGCTTATAAAGACTTTCCCCAAAAGGGACTTACAAATAATTTGTTGACTTTTGGATATTGCAATCCCAGGCTTATAAAGACTTTCCCCAAAAGGGACTTACAAATAAATTGTTGACTCGAATATTGCGTGAAAATCACGAAAAATTCGTGTGAAATGAGATTAACGGAAAAATTTAAGTTAACAAAATTTTGTTGTGTATTAATTTCGTGTTTTTGTTATGTTTTAGAACAGCCCGAATGAGGGATTTGTTTAGGATGTTTGACAAGAATCTGGACGCCTCAGCTCATAAATCTGATATCTATAAAGGATTTGAAGAAATGGGATTTGAAGTGGATAAAGAAATGAAAGATGAAATTGATAAGATGGACACAAACAAAGATGGACAAGTCACATATGTAGATTTTATCAGAGCCCAGTTAAAACAAAGAAAAGTTATTTAAAGACACAAAGTGGCTTGTGTACACTGTATACTCGAAATTAGTTTTTCGGCCATCGAATTCTCATTTTTTTCGAGCGTCGAAATCACATTTTTCGAGAGTACATTATTGTTCATTTGTTATTACGAATCGTGGAAAAAGTGAGCGGCGACTGACTACGAATTGTGGGGTAAAATATCACAAAAATTATAAAATTGCACAACGGGAAATAGTTTTGTGTACACATTTGCGACACGAAAATTAGTGGGTTATAGTAAACAGTTGAATTTAAAAACAAAACTTACTTTTTCCCCTATCAAATTCACGCTTTCTATTGTTGGTAATGTAAAACATATTTTACAAAATGTTAAAAATGTCGACCAACACTTATTTAGAGTTTAAAGACAACGATTTCGGATTCTTAAAGAAAGTGTCAAATCTCTCTCTCTCTCTCTCTTCTCTCTCTCTCTCTAATCCTACTGACAATTTTTAACAGAAAATGGAGGTCAGTTATGTAGACCTTTAATAGTCGGTTAGTCAAAATTAAAATTTTGCATAATTTCAAATATGTTTGGGAAATTAAAGTTGATAATTTGAAAAATGTAAAGCATTTCACAAAAATAAAACACATTGTTATGAAAATATCGATTTAATAATGATATGATTGTTTTTATCGATATTTTAAATTTGTGTTAATCATTGATTAGGCTAATTAAGCTTCAAACAACTGGTCCCTGTTTTTAGAATGCTTCTGAATGAGAGTTCAATTTTTAAGAATTGTGTTTTTTCTTATATTTATATATTTTGGAAAGAGTTCCATTTGTACCCTCTATAAAATTTTAATTGTGACCAAAAGAGCCTTAAAATGACGGAATGGAGCAATCTTGAACATTTCTGTAAAGAATAATTTTTCAAAAATTTTACATAGAATTTACGAGGTAGGTGTACAAAAGGAACTCTAACCTTGTAATTCATGATAGACTCCTTCCTTCATATAATCTTTGTCATTCTCATAAAAAATTATAAAAAAAATGACATGCCTTTGTTTCGTTTTCGTTTCGTTTTGTTCAATTTGAGAGTGTCTGTGTTCATTACAATGCCAAATAACGAAGAAATAAAACGGTTATGAAATCTGTGTTCAGAACGCCGCTTAAACCACTTTTTAGTTTTTATAAATTTTAAAATTAAACATGATACAATACAGTAAAAGTTTTTATCATTTTTCCGTAATTTTCTATTCACGGCCCTTCTTCAATATCGAATGGTGATTTATTCCCAATTTCACTGATACCGAGGCGTCGGTTCTACAAGGGTGAAAACAAGCGAGACTTCATTACATTAACATTGATGAAATAAACATTGTGATGAACTTTTTCTACCAATGCATTTTTTCGTTTTTCCATTTTTTTCACTTTTGGAAAACTTGGGAATATTTTTATCTGATTGTATTTAACTCAATGGTCTTAAATGCTGAAATCGCGATCCCTAATTGGCGAACTACATGCAGCATTCATTCATACTGTTTCATCAAAATGTTCATCTAGTCGGTTACTGTGAAATCTTACTGTGTTCAATTTTTTAAATGTTCATCTAGTTAGTCCACAATGGAGTCTATCTTCCGTTTGTTTGGAGATGTCCATCTGGTCGGTCACTGTGAACTCTATGATTTTATGTTTGATTGGAGGTGTACATCTAGGTGGTTACTATGACATCTTACAATCTTCCATTTGATTGGAGATTTTTATCAAGTCGGTCACAATTAAATCTTAGTATCTCCAGTTTGTTTTGAGATATTCACCAAGTCGGTCACTGAAATCTAACAATCTTCCGTTTGATTGGAGATTGCCATCTAGTCGGTCACTATAAATCTTACAATAATCCGTTTGATTAGAGATGGGCATCTAGTCGGTCAATATGAAATGTTAGTCTTCGGTTTGTTTGGAGTTGTTCATTTAGTCGGTCTTAAAAATCTTCCGTACGATTGGGGGTGTTCATCTAGTCGGTTACTTTGAAATCTAAAAATCTTCCGTACGATTGGGGATGTTCATCTAGTCGGTTACTTTGAAATCTAAAAATATTCCGTTTTATTGGCGATGTTCATCTAGTCGGTCACTATGGAATCTAATAATCTCCTGTTTGATTGGCGATTTTCGTCTAGTTGGTATTCATGAAATCTAACAAGCTTCCGTTTGATTGGAGATATTCATCTTGTCATTTATGTCACGTGCGACTTTTAAACTTTTACAAAATAGTGCTTTCAAAAGTAGCACATGACAGCGGTTCCGTCTTCCGTTTGATTGGAGGTATTATATTAGTCCGTTATTTTGAAATCTTTCCATTTCACATTCGCCCACTAGACGTCCCTTTATTTTCAAGAGTGGTACGAATTTTAAGTGGAAAAATATAAAAAGTCTTTCATGTCTTAAAGTATAAAAATAAAAATCAATTTGTGAGAGAAAAAATTAACTAATTAAAAACAACTAAATTTGAATTAAACTTTTTAATTAAGTAAAAAAAACTAACATTTGACAATATTCTAAAACATATACATGTATTTTAATGGTTTCATCATACGATCAACATTAACCATAATCCGCAAGGATAGCTTTTTACTTTGTGACCTTGGTCTATTACAATTAAGGGACATCGGTGGCAGAGTGGACTGAGGCGTCGGCTTTCCATTCGGGAAGAATTTTTCCCGGTTCTCTTGCCGAAGGTTGGTGGTTTTCTCCGGGTACTCTGCTTCCCTCCTCCATTTCAGACCTATATAAGTGAAAGAATCTTGAATGGGAGTAAAACACATTTCGAATCCACTTATATTACTTAGTATAAAGTACGAGACGTGAAATTTAATGGCCAGATCACATACATTTATTAGGTTTCAGATTCAATCTAATATTGATGCCAGCTATCAACATCTCACTGCATGTTCAGTAGAAGGTACAAGTGCTGTTTGTGAAACTACAAGGTTTATTTTGCGGAAAAGTCATATTATCTAAATGTAGAAGTTAACACACAATGTCACGGGATAAAAATCGCTGTATAACGTTACACAAGAAACACGAATTACAAAAATCCAATAGATGGCGTCACGATCGACAAATGCTTATTATGACGTAATATAAAGATGACGTCATAGTAACATTGCTCGAACAATCAGAAAATCACGTAGAAAAATGTCAGGGAAAAATCCCTAAACAAAAAAAAAATGTAAGAGTAACCACTACCCACCACAATGAGAAATGGATATCATATAAGGTAAAGTGTTTATATCTTGAAGGTTTACATTATCTTTAAAGGGGCGTATCCTATCTTCATTTTGTTCATCGTTATGCGTACGTGTGCTTTGTTTCTTATTTATAACAGCTTTGTACGATAATTGTTTTTCGTAATTTTGTTAAAGTTTAATTTTATTTAAATAAATTTATTAAATATTATTTTTAATTCTGTTAATGACATTAACATTCCTTATCTTTACATTTGTGACACATCATTTTAAAACTCACACCTGCACTCTTATAGATAGTTACTTTTCGCGATATTTACATGTTCTATTTAACCATGCCCCGGTTTCACAATCATTCCTTAGTTAAGATTTTCCTTAACTCAAATATAGCGAATTTTTGCAATCTGCTATAGAATTCAAAATACAAGTTTTTACAAAAACTAGACTACAGCTTTTATAGGATTTAAGATATCTTCAGAATGACATCTTGAAATACAAAATATCTTGAAAAATAACCAAATCATTAAAGATTTCAGTTTTGTCAGATTTTATTTAAGAAAAATCTTAGTTAAGAAATGATTTTGAAACCGGGGCCTGGACCAAGATACACGAAGCTGAATTAGAGTGATAAGTAACCAAACTATCGTATTCGAACTACAGGTCCATCCAGAAAGTTTGGACACCCCATAAAAGTGATTCATAGCAAGCCACAAATTTGTTTGTTATAACAATTTTTGACATGCTTTATCAATGATTTGTTTAATAGTTTGTTACATGTGACATACCACTAGATTTAATCGATGTAACTTGGTCATAATAAAATTGCAAAAGACACTGTTATCTCTCTTTATATATTCCAGACACAAAAACGACTGTCCTTTGGCAAAAATGATTTTAAACAATGATAACAAAACATCTGTTCCAAAACATAAGTAAAAATGTGTTTTCTTAGTCAAATAATACTATAAAACATCTTTCTGCAGTAGAAAATGGACGTTATGCGAAAAATAAATAATCGTTAAATACACTAACCATAAATCAAATTTTACCGTATTTCTAAATATTTTAGTATTTTCAATAAAGAAGGAATTTTAACAGATAAAATGACATATTTTACTTAGAAAGTGATCAATAATCACTTGGAACTAAGTGTTTAAAATCCTTTCCAGTATTTTCTATTTATTAAGTCCGTAATAGAGAGAAATAGGATTTTTCCCAAATATTTTCATTTTTTTTTATCACACACTGTTCACTAAAAATACAATTGAAACTTTTATCAATTATGCATATACATGTAAATAACATTCTAGGTTGTATATTAAAATAGTCTTTCAACAAAGTTAACAAAACACCAAGTACTAAGACTATCAAAATTGCTCTTTTACAAAGGTTATAGAAGGGGATGTCCAAACTTTCCGGATGGACCTGTACACTGATCGAT
Source organism: Anadara kagoshimensis (assembly GCA_021292105.1). Classification (NCBI taxonomy): domain Eukaryota; kingdom Metazoa; phylum Mollusca; class Bivalvia; order Arcoida; family Arcidae; genus Anadara; species Anadara kagoshimensis. The sequence continues at coordinate 32,444,927 of CM037863.1, read as the reverse complement.
TTGCTAATTATGTTTTTTCTGAGTGGTACAAATGGACACTATCCTGCAAGTTTCTGATTTTTTCTATACTTGTAAAACTTTTTGAGGCGCATCTGAAAATGCAAAAACTATAGGGGTCCCCTTTTCACTTTTTTAGCTATAAAGCGTCAAAAATGTTACAAATCTTCGAATTTTAACATAGGCGAAATAGGAAATCGCTATTTTTCAGGCACTGGAAAATTGGAAAAAGTGTACAAAGATAACAGTTTGTCCTACAAGTTTTTGAAAAACTAACATAAAGTAGTTTAAAATTTGAATTTTCTGAAAATGTAAAGAAAAACATATGTCCCTTTGCTCGATTTTTTGCTATAAAACTTCAAAGATGTAATCTGATGCGAAAATATGACCAAAATTAATAATAACTTTATGATTTTTGACGATATTGTAAAAGAATCGGCAAACTTGCGAACTTTAACGTCACCGTGCCGTAAACTAAAAGTGTTGTATTTATGCGTCTTGCTGTAATAGTTTATACTTTTTTCTAATGATGTGTATACAAATTACTTTATAAATTAGTTTATTTTATTTTTCTAATCACTTAAATTACAGAAATAATGATATAAAGAAACATTATTACTTCGGAATAACAGAATAACAAAGCCTTGGCTTATCATCCGAAATGAGAGGCAATGATGACACTTTAAAAATGCATGAAGATGGGCCAGTCAGAGTCGGGGAAATATTGTTAATGGCTTCATTTAAAATATCTTAAAGATTTTTAGCTCACCTGAGCCAAAAGGCTCAGATGAGCTATTGCTATCTATCACCGTCCGTCGTCCGTCGTGCGTAAACTTTACATTTTAATCTTCTCCTCCAAAACTACTGAGCCAAATTTGATAAAACTTGGTGATTATTATGCCTTTGTAACAGGCTTTCAAAATAGTGTTCGGGGTTTGACCACGCCCAACAATATGGCTGCCGTTACTATAAATAGCCAAAAGACAAAAAAATCTTCTTCTCTGAAACCAAAAGGTGCAGGCAAATTTTGATTAGATTTTTGGATTCAGGATACCTAGATACATTAAAATTGTGTTTTTCATGAAAATTGGACGAAAAATAGGTTACGCGTTTTTGCGTAAAATTATGTAATTTTTAAAATGAGACATTTATTGTTATAACTTCATAATGGCTGAAGATAATTGTATGAAGTTTTCACTGTTGATCTTGCCTTGCGATTTTCTTCCGATTGATGTCAAGGTCAAAGGTCAAGGTCATGTCCCAGTTTTTGACCTTTGATAAAAAATGCTATTTTTTTTAAACATTTCTGGTGATAATGACGTAGGTTTTTTGGTTAATTGTAGGTATTGACATGACGACCATTTTTGATATATCGATTAAGGTCATGGGTTGAAAGGTCAAGGTCACAGATGTACAAGTTTACCAAAATAGTTAATTATCTGCAAAACTATGAACTTTTTGTATAGGCATGTATATTAGAATATTGTAGGTAAAGGCCCATTGGTCATTTTGATATATGAATAAAGGTCATGAGTTCAAAGGTCAAGGTCACAGATGCGAATGAATACCTGAATGGTTAATTATCTTGAAAACTGTTAACTTTTTGTATATGCATGTATATTAGAATATTATAGGTATTAGCCTAACAACCATTTTGATATATGAATGAAGGTTATGGGTTCAAAGGTCAAGGTCACAGATGTGAACAAGTTCTGAAATGATTATTTATCTCAAAAACTATAAACTTTTTGTATAGGCATGTATATTAGAATATTGTAGGTAATGGCCCAATAGTCATTTTGATATATGAATGAAGGTCATGGGTTCAAAGGTCAAGGTCACAGATGCTAATGAATACCGAAATGGTTAATTATCTTGAAAACTATTAACTTTTTGTATAGGCATGTATATTAGAATATTGTTGGTACTAGCACAATGGTCATTTTGATATATGAATGAAGGGCATGGATTCAAATGTCAAGATCACAGATACAAACAAGTACTGAAATGATTATTTATCTCAAAAACTATAAACTTTTTGTATAGGGATGTATATTAGAATATTGGCCTAATTATCATTTTGATATTTGAATGAAGCCCATGGGTTCAAAGGTCAAGGTCACAGGCGAGCGTTAAGGCCCATGGGCCTCTTGTTATATTTTGAACTACTAGTATTGAGACACAATCTTGACTGGAGTGAAAAATCATTAAAATCAAAAAAATTTACTTGACCAGAAAAGTGATTGAAAACTACCGTCCTCGAAAACACGTCATTCAGAAATTCCGTGGGCCATCAATAAAAACAGCACTAATTTCAGTATAAATTTTCATGACGTAATTGCAAAGATATTTTAAAAGTCATAGTGACTGTATGAAAAAATATGAAAATTCTAAATTTTTGAAATCTAAAAGAATTTTGAAAATCGAAAGAATATTAAAAAAGATATCATCAATTCAATTTTGTGGAAAAAACGTCTTTATCAATTAAAAGTATCAAAGGCAATTCTTCATAAATCGATATAATTGGTATCTGTTGAATTTATTCGTGTACTATATTTATGATGATTTTCTTGTATATTTTCATTTAATCTTTTAATTGATAGACATGATGTATTTTATTCCCTGTAAATAATTTATCAAAAATAGTAGAGTTGCTTTAAATTAGGAGTTCAAATATTAATACCATCAGAGCGCATACATATAGATTTGTACGCGCCGTGCGTAACGTTAGCGTCCATTTGTACCACTTGACCTTAAGGTCCAGTAACGTAACGTAAATGATGAATGACAAATGTTTATAAGTGGGCAAATTCCATTTGAGTCAATCTGAAAAATCCTTTCCATTTCATCTGCGTCAAAAGCTACTAATTTCCGAAAAATGCGCCAAATGTTATTTGTCTGAATATAGTTTTAAATGTTTTCAAATGGTTGAATGTCCGAGTTTGTTATTCCTTTGTCCTGTAGACCGTTATTTTGCCCGGGCAGATTATTATTTGCCCGAGTAGATTGTTATTTTGCCTGGGTTTATTATTGGTATTTTGTCCGTTTTTGTTGTGCAAGGGCGGATTGGATTATTTATTTTAGAATGTAAGTTTGCCCCGGATAAGCTATTTATTTGCCCTGGTATGTTATTATTTATCAAGTAGATTTGTTATTTTGACCGGGCAGAATTTTTTTCTGTCGTGATTTAAATGTGCTTCTATATATACGCTTAGTGAATCTTTAAAGAAAGACTCACCTGGTTCACACAAATACTTAAAACGAAATTGAACATAGACTATTTTTTAACGGATTCAGTCATTTTTAACATTTTATAATTTAGTGACTTTTGGCGATACGTATTTCAAACTTACGATGCTTAAAATTCAACTGCAAATACTGTGTATACTATCGAGTAATACTGGCCCTACTGGGCCTCTTTTTTATTCTGATTTTGATTATGGGTAAAAATTAACAGTAAAATCACAAGGTATCAAACACTCTTGTCATTTGTTTTACTTTGAACATGATTTCCTCTATAATTAGAGACTTCGTGAACCTTTAGAATCACAGCTATTTATCATCAGCTTCCTTAATGATACAATGTCAGTACCGACTCGTTAAACATTTCAGATATATAGACAGAATTGTCAAGTTATTAAAATTTTAGCACATTACAAAACTATTTATGTTGCTCTCTCTCTCTCTCTCTCTCTCTCAGTGGTGATGTATCTGGGGTTCGATTCCGAATCGAAGGGTTAGACACGAGATTTAAAAAAAAAACAATTTTTCTCAAGCACTCCGGCAGTGTTTAGACATGATGGTTATTATCTTTGTCAATGTGTATAGCAGGTGATTTATCGATATAATTTAGACAATCTTGACTGGGACCATCTTCGATACCCGGTACACGACAACTTATCGACAGACAGATCATCGACAGACACACAACTCTTTCGAACTTCGTCCGTTCTCTATTCTATCATAAAATGTTATTTTGCTATCATTTTTTATGTTTTATTTTTTTTTTTTTTTTTTTTTTTTACATTTAAAGGACACAGAAGAAAGTAGCCGAAGAGAACCTATTGATAATGTTAAACAAAGAACGGGAAGAACTGAGGGAAAGCGGTGATGCCTCGGTGGTAAGTCTCTCTCTCTCTCTCTCTCTCTCTCTCTCTCTCTCTCTCTCTCTCTCTCTCTGACATAACCGTTATACTGACGATAAAATCAGTTCTTCAATGAGGACAATACAACGATAAAAGGGAGATTCGTTAGTCGTGCTATCTTGGACTGTGAGGATTTTTTTTTACTTTCTTTAAACTTCTGACTATGGGGACAGTTTTTCTTTTTTTATACATATATATATACTTTTTTTTAACTTTTAACAAGGTTTCTTTTACCGATTTTGCAATGATTAATATAAGTTTATTATTGTTATTTTCACTGAAAATTTTAAAACACTTAACCATGTTTTATTTCCCGGATCAGAAATCGGCAAAATTTACTACATGCGTCCCTATGATAGTTTTTGTAATATGATCTACTCTATTCAATTCCATTACTAAATGCACTAAAATCGGCGTATATTGTCTATTGTTTTAATCCGGTTTTAATGCATTTTATGATAAAATTAAAAAATTTATAAAAAATCTTTATGACAATTTAAATTTTAAAAAATCAGTTTTAAATAAACGCTATAGAGCTTTATCACAGGTACATGGTCTGCTGGCAAAAAACTTAAACGTGAATAGAATTTAAATGTTTTAACCTGTATATCAACATTGTAACTGTGCTTATTGAGGCTAATGTATTAGTATATATATATTACACAAATGTTTTAAAAACTATAAACACACACTATACACCGACTTAGCAACGTGAATTATCTGCCCTTGTCACCAGGGCCGCTATGAAGCGTTTAAAAATGGTGTACAGACAATCGTAATTTCGATATTGTCAACGTTGTGTTTGTGGCGGACTGTGTATATTTTATCATGAATATTATATCAGAACTGTGAAAGTTAGCAGTAAGTTGGGTGTATGGTGTCTATCAACAAACTTGGTGTAGATATACCGACGGTCGGGCGGTCGATATTTCATTTATTAACTTTCACATACAGGTAAGTTTTCAAACTTCTTATTACTTATAAATATATTTTAACGATATTGATTTTTTTGTTTATATGATATAGATAATAGTCAGTCTATTTTGTAAGTCTTTTGATAACTCCATAGGAACAAATAACTCTCTTACTAACTCGTCAAGTTACTAGTAATTGAACTAAAAATTTCCAGTGTGGATATGGGAGAAAGTTTGCTACACCTGAAATTTAAAATATTGAAATATTTGAGACATCTGTTAAAAATAAATTCATGTACTTTTAAATTTAGTTAAAAACGAATGAATAAAAATGAAATAATAGTAATAAATCTTAAGAATTGCATTCTATGCAGAAAATAATGTTACGGTTCAGCTAGACACAGTAGTACTTACGTATCCAGAGGACCGGTAAATCAGTCTGTGTCTGTACAAGTAATAAAACACACACACACACACACACAGTCTCCACTCTTCCAGTTCAGTCTTATTTCTTTTTATTTTATCAATATTATACTTAATTTTATTTATTTATTTATTTATTTATATATCCCCCTCTCTGTGCGTCTCTCTCTCTGTGTCAGTGAATCTATCTCTGTATTACCTATGTGTATTACCTGTGTGTATTACCTATGTGTATTACCTATGTGTATTACCTGTGTGTATTACCTATGTGTATTACCTGTGTGTATTACCTATGTGTATTACCTATGTGTATTACCTGTGTGTATTACCTATGTGTATTACCTGTTTATTACCTGTGTGTATTACCTATGTGTATTACCTGTGTGTATTACCTGTGTGTATTACCTATGTGTATTACCTGTGTGTATTACCTATGAGTATTACCTATGTGTATTACCTATGTGTATTACCTGTGTGTATTAACTATGTGCATTTCTCGTTAGATCATGAATATGAAACTAACATCTATTGATAAAAACAATTAAAATTGGATGTGAAAAATCAATCAGAATCTCGCAGTAAAACTAGCCAATAAAACTATGAACCTTTTAAATCCTCGTTGTATTATTCTTATATAAAGACCCATCTACATCCGGTGATGTCTCGATATAAGTACAACAATTCTATTTAATCTTATGCATTCACTCACCCAAATGATTGTAGATAGAAAAATGGGAGTAAATATAATTATAAAAGTGGTCTTTTAACTTAACGTATATATACAGTCAAACCTGCCTTAAAGACCACCTCTATTAGGACGTCCTGCTTCTAAAGGCCGGTATAATATAACCAAATTGCTCTGTGTTCATTGCTATTTTACCTTATGTTAAAGACCACTTTCCAATAAGGACCACTTTTTCGGTTACTTAAGGTGGCCATAATAGACAAATTTGACTGTAATGGTTGTTTATTTCTCATTAAAATCAATAGGACAAGTGACTGCTTTCTGGATTAAAATGACACCAACTACTTGTACTTTTCTGAAGAAACGATCCTTATATATATTTATTGTCACTGAGAGTTTTACAACTTACGAGTCACTGTACTAAAAAAATAAAGACGATCCCTTCTTTTCCCCTAGACACAGTCTCTTCCTCTGTCTGGGGTATAGGGGTACTATACATTCTTATAATACATGGTGTAGTATCCAATGTGACTATATACGCACGCAACCTAGTCACGCTGGTATTTGACTTTAACTGGCACGAAGAATGTTAACGTTTTAAATAAGACAAGAAAGAAATGTTTTATATATAAATACAATATATAAATATTTATTTACAGTTAGGTTTTATATTTAAATAAGTCAGAAAATACAATAGTTCTGTTGTTAATACTCGATACAATTTTTGTCCTGTTTAGGGGGTGGTGGTGAGAGTTGAGCGGAATATGCGAGATGGGACGGGTTTTCTGTTCAGGGTTGGGTGGGATATGCGAGATGGGACGGATTTTGTTGTTAATACGTCCTGTTCAGGGGTGGGGTGGGATATGCGAGCTGTGACGGATTTTGTTAATATTCGACACAATTTCGGTCCTGTTCAGGGGTGAGATATGCGAGATGGGACAGATTTTGTTGTTAATACTCGACACAATTTCGGTCATGTTCAGGGGTGGGTGGTATGTGTGGTAAGAAATGGATAGGGTTTACGTGCTAACGGGTGAGGCGGTAAGGGGCGGGACAGGGTATGCGAGATGTGACGATTCCAGAAACGTGATTGTTCGCGACACATTTTAGGTCCTATTCAGGATGGTAGGGTGGTAAAAAGTGGGACGAGTCTAGAGACCCAATTGAGTTGTTGTTCAAACGTGGTCCATTTTTTGGTCCCGGTCAAGGGTAGGGTGGCAAGGTGTGGGATGGGGTATGCGAGATGGAACCAGTCCAGAAACCCTATTGTTTTGTTGTTAAAACGTGACGCATTTTAGGTCCTGGTCAGGGGTATAGGGTGGTAAGGTGTGAGATGGGGCATGCTTGATTGGACGCGTCCAGAAACCTAATTACTTATTTACATGCTACTTACTTTAGGTTCTGTTCAGAGGTATGTGGTGGTAAGGTGTTGGACAAGGTATGAGAGATGGCATCGGATTATTTTTGTTTTTAACAAGTGACACTTTTAAGGTCCTGTTCAGAAAGGGGTGGGTGGTATGGTCACGTGTAGGCAGTAATAAGGAGTGGGGTGGGGTATGCGATATGGGACGAGTCTAGAGACCCGATTGTTTTGTTTTTAATATTAAGTGACACATTTTAGGTCCTGGTGAGATGGTTAGGAGTGGGACGGAGTATACGACGTGGTTCGAGGGATTGTTGTTAATATGTAGCACATTTTGGCAATGTTTAGAGGCAAGATGGTAAAGAGTGACGTCGGAGTATGCAAGATGGGACGAATTGAGTGACCTAATTGTTTTGTTGTAGAAACGCGACACAGGGGTCTGGGTGGTATGGCATGCATACCGTGATAATAAGTCGAGAGTCCTTTCAAACCTTGTTGATTTGTATGACATAATTCAAAGCCAACTATTTCTACTCTAATTAATATTCCTTCTGGTGTCCGGATTACGTTAATCATATCTGCTTTCCCCATTTTGATGACACATCTACGGAACTAGTTCGTCTCATGTATGGTCATTGTTTAGTCTTGCTTATAATCGCCAATATCTAGTCAATCTTTATGCTGGTCTATAATTGTTGTTGTTGTATGATAATTTGATAGTATGACCCAGTTATTTTTCTTATTTTATAGCAACTTCATCAAATTCTTAAACTTGTTTTGGACATGTACCGTTATAAATACATGTATATCCTCTAAAAGGATTAGTTGCCATCGAGGGGCTTCTTAGCATTCTCCATTCTAGGGACCTCGATGATCAAGTGTTATAAAACACATGCTTACAGACCACAGCGCTTTTACCGACTGGGTTCAATTCCCGCTCGGGACAAATCCTAATGTAAAGAAGTTTCGTTCGCGTGCCAAAGATCGGTGGTTTTCTTCATGGACTCCGGTTTCTTCAACCATTCCAGAATTGACTGGCTCGATATAAGTGAGGAATCTTGAATTGCACGTAAAACACGGCTACTCCTCTTCATTCTCATGATATCTAGACATTCTTAAGATTTAGTCAATTGATAAAACATATCCCATTGCTAATATTGTAAGGTAATATATTCTCCATTCATAATTCCCATTATATAAGACACTACTTGAGCAATGTAATACGGAGCAGTTTTGTCTGGACTTCGTAAAGGCGTATGACCCGTTACAGATTAGTTCAACAGTTATAAGACCTTGAGGAGTCGGATTTCTATAGTGTGAATACAACCTGTAACGGATTAGTTCATTCAGGTTAGAAATTGTGCTAATAAAGGATTAAATTGAGATATAATCGGTGATTTAACAAAACGTAAGACATATTAAGTCAATCCCTACTGATCCATTTATTACAACTAAGTTAATCTTGAGATATAATATATTATAGTATATTTATATTTATAATAAAGGGATACCCTTGTATGTTCTCCTAGCCGTCCGTGGCCGAGTGGTCTAAAGCGCACGCTAACGAATTCCGCCTTGCCGTCCGTGGCTGAGTGGTCTAAAGCGCACGCTAACGGATTCCGCCTAGCCGTCCGTGGCCGAGTGGTCTAAAGCGCACGCTAACGGATTCCGACTTGCCGTCCGTGGCCGAGTGGTCTAAAGCGCACGCTAACGGATTCCGCCTAGCCGTCCGTGGCCGAGTGGTCTAAAGCGCACGCTAACGGATTCCGACTTGCCGTCCGTGGCCGAGTGGTCTAAAGCGCACGCTAACGGATTCCGCCTAGCCGTCCGTGACCGAGTGGTCTAAAGCGCACGCTAACGGATTCCGCCTTGCCGTCCGTGGCCGAGTGGTCTAAAGCGCACGCTAACGGATTCCGCCTTGCCGTCCGTAGCCAAGTGGTCTAAAGCGCACGCTAACGGATTCCGCCTTGCCGTCCGTGGCCGAGTGGTCTAAAGCGCACGCAAACGGATTCCGCCTTGCCGTCCGTGGCCGAGCGGTCTAAAGCGCACGCTAACGGATTCCGCCTAGCCGTCCGTGACCGAGTGGTCTAAAGCGCACGCTAACGGATTCCGCCTTGCCGTCCGTGACCGAGTGGTCTAAAGCGCACGCTAACGGATTCCGCCTAGCCGTCTGTGGCCGAGTGGTCTAAAGCGCATGCTAACGGATTCCGCCTAGCCGTCCGTGGCCGAGTGGTCTAAAGCGCACGCTAACGGATTCTGCCTAGGTTCGAATCCCGCTCGGGTAGATTCCTTGGTAAGAGTTGGTAAGAGTTCCTTTTGTACCACCATCCCACCCGACACCCCACCACACACACACACACCTATTAAATTCTATATTAAAAAAATATTATTTTTCACAGAAATGTTCGAAATTGCTTGATTTCGTCATTTTAAGCTTTTTTAGTCGAAATTAAAATTTTAGTGGAGGGTACAAATGGGACTCTTTCTGAAAGTGTGTCAGTTCACTTGCTGGGTGTATATAGTTTAAATTTCCTCTGGGCACTCCGAAGTAATTGGTCAGTTGAAAATAATAACTTGATATGTTGGAAATTTTTACAATTTAGAAGTATTTACAAGCATTTGTAAAATCGCCTTATATATATATATGTGTGTTATTTAAAAAATGCGTTTTCTTTTATTAAAGTTACACCACACCAAGGACATAACTATATGGGATATTTTCAAGCCATATTGAAGTAAAAACAGTGCATTCAAATAAATATTAATATTATACTTAAAGATTACCTAGACGCACCTGTCCCATGGTAGTCGCACACAAGATATAACAGTACTTACTGTGTAGACACACCTGGTACTATATAGTACTGATATTTAACGGTACATATTGAGTTTATTAGAAAGTAGTTCGTGACATTCCCCAGGTTATGTCAAAGTATCAACCCCTACAGTTTGATTTTAAACAAAAATGGAGTACATTTTGTATGTTATTTATAAACATATTTGAATTATCAATACTTGGCAACTTCTGAACGCTACTACATTTTTTGTATTTCTGTTTCTAAAAAATTCAAAAGTAGCCAATGTAACCAAGGAAACGCCTGATAACAAAAGTGAAGAAACGCGATACAGTTTTCTATAACACTTTCAGACTTAGGACAGGCATTAGTCACTTAGGAAGGTCATTGGTCACTTAGGACGGATTGGCCCTTTAAAACAGACATTGGTCACTTAGGACGAACATCGGTCACTTAGTACGGGCATTGTCACTGTCACTTAGGACAGGCATTGGTCACTTAGGGCGGACATTGGTCACTTAGGGCGGGCATTGGTCACTTAGATCGGACATTGGTCACTTAGGACGAACATTGGTCACTTAGTACGGACATTGGTCACTTAGTACGGACATTGGTCACTTAAAACGGACATTGGTCACTTAGGACGAACATTGGTCACTTAGAGCGGGCATTGTCACTGTCACTTAGGACAGGCATTGGTCACTTAGGACAAACATTGGTTATTGCACTTTCTACTTGGAACAGACATTGCTTATAACACTTTCCAACTCAGGCCGGACATTGTTCATTATGACAACATAACATTCATTGTTGTTGGTATATTAAGTAATCTTATAGAGCTCTATAGTCGCCCTACATATTTTACAACCAGTAAAACCCTTAAGTCCACAAAAACAACTAATTATGTTAAAAAAATTATGGTTCTAAATAAGTTGTATTGTTTCATTGTTTAAGAACCAATGTTCTGTTCTAAAACGGAATCATTGATATAAAAAGTAAAATCATGAAATATCCGAAAACTCTGACTTATATAACCAAACTGCAAACTTTATCTAATATCTGTTCCAGTAAAATGAAATATTTTAAATAAAAATTGTATGTAAAAAAACGAAGATGTTAGTTCAAATACATTTCTTAAAATTTGAGAGTTAAACAATTGAAATATTTAGCCCAACACAAGACACCCTTTTGTAGAATACTTTATATAATGTGAACATGTGTCAAAGCGGCAAAGCATTTTAAATTTTAACGAAGATGAATATGATCATCTTTAAATAAGGATAATGGGGCTTAAAGCAATTTTACATAAGAAAAGCTAAAATCCCATGAGCATGGACAGCCATGTTACACCACATAGCGGTGTTGCCGCATAAACGCGCCCAACACGTCTATGCGGGGAATTCCAACGCACAAAGAGGTCCGCCACGTTTATACGGCGGCGTTCAACGCATAAAGATGTGCTGCTTATATGCGGCGCAAGGCTGCCTTTTTGACGCATAACGATGACTAATTATAACGAGTTGGTATGAAATTTAAAAAAGAGCTGATATCTCGACAAAACGGTGGTGGTGATATAAATTATGACGACGACGGTGACAATTGAGAATTTATGTTGTTGGTGTTGTTGATATTGGTAATAATATTACAAGGATGGAGACAGGGACGATGAGAGCGCGACGACGATGTTACCGTCGTGCCGACGGCGGTGGCGATTATGACTGTAATGTTGATGATCGTTAAATTGTGATTTTGGTAGAATGTATACTTTTGCTTTAATAATAATAATAATAATAATAATAAAAATAATAATAATATAATGATGATCGTCACGATGGTGGTGGTGCTTTTTGTGAGGTGGTAATAATGATGGTGGTGTAAATGCAGGTGATGATAGTAATTGTTTTCTTTATGCGGCGGAATGTAGCCTTTTTGCCGCATAAAAGCTTTCTCTTTATGCGTTGAAATTCCCCTCATAGACGTGTTGGGACACGTTTATGCGGCAACACCGCTATGTGGCGTAACACAGCCATGCCCGCGTGGTACTGTAACTTGTTTGTGACAAGGGTTGCATTGCACGCTAAAGACGCCAAAATGAGTAGACACATGTGACCGCTACAGAGGACGCTTACAACTAGAAGTGATTGTAACAGACTGAGCAACACAAGAGTGGAGTAATTGTGTTTAACGTCCTAGTCAAGAATATTTCACTTACATCGTAACGTCTCCAGCTATAGGCCGATTCTTGAATTAAGTTTTTCCGTTAGAATGTTGATTGTATAAGGGTATTTTTCTATCAATTATTTTTAATTATGTTTATCTAACCTAATTACTTGTGCTTCATCGTAAAACTCAAATTCCTGTAACCTGATACACTTTAGGGAAAAATCTCCATTGAAATTAAAATTAAAATGATCAATTACTGTTTGTTGTAACAGATGTTAAAAAATACAAAACGGGAGGAAATAAACTGTAATAACATGAGAACTAAACACGATATAAACTTTAATACCCTATATATAAACCTTCCTATATCATATATAAATAACGGTACACATTGAGTGATCGATTTATTGATTGATTGATTTTAAAGTAGTTCATTTAATACATTCCATCTTAATTAAAAATTTCATTTCTATAAACGACACAAGTACCTGTTTGTAAAAGTAAACAAAACAACCGCACTAAATTAATAAAAAATCTCCAACCTATCCGCGTCATTTAAAGCGAGTTAAACTTGATCACTAACCGTATATTTAGTCAGAGACATATAAAGTTTTATATGTCTCTGATTTAGTGGACAGGTATTTTCTAGATACTGTATATAATTTTTTTTATTTGTAGATGAGCGTTTTAAGTTTTAATGAGGCTACCCTTATCAATCAAAAGCAAAAACAAATACTCCATTTTAAGTTTTAAACATGGTCGCCTGGTAACAGTCATCACTATGTTTGTTTGCATGTAAGTTTAGCATGCGCTTGAAAGCTTTCCTTTGTTATTTGTCAGTGATGTATCATATGTTCAGTTATTCAACTGGAGATTATACATGTTTTCAATGAAGTCTTTATCGTAAATCAATGCTTCGAAACAAAAAGTTTATTCATTTTAAAGTGCACTGGTAGAATTGTCACTGTGTGTATCAAAGCTTAATTATTTAAGGCCGTTTGAAGATTATTTTTAGTTTTTTTTATGTGTCGGGTTTGACATTAAAATATTACGAATTCTTACTACCAGGTGTTATTTTTATTGTCATGAATTTAAAAAAACAAAAAATATTATGATTCTGATAGATATATTGCATAAAAGTTAAAAACAAATCAATTAATAACACACGGCTATTTCTAATGGAAGCAAAAAGGTTAAAAGAACTTCGGATTTTTTTAAATGACTCAGTATATTTGAATGCTTACATATACAAGAAAAAAGATTAGCATCATATTTTGGGTTTGATTTCACTAGCCTTCAAAAGAATGTGGAACAAAAATGATTCCGGAGCATCTAGTCTAGTTTTCAATTAAACTGTCATAAAGGTGTATCGTGGCGGTTACCAAAACAAGCTGGTGACATATCGGTATAAGTGATAATATTTAATTTGTGTTACATCAATATGCATGAAAGTATCTTGGTTTGGCCTGCCAAAAATCCCATACAATCAACAATACCGATGCAACTTAAAACAGCGTGCAAACAAACTTTCCCATGTCTTTAAAAGTATTTAAAATTTCGCTTAGATTTCACTATAAAAAATCTCTTATACCGATTTTGAGGAATTTTCTTTCTTGAAAAAAAAATTATTTGCCAGCAGCCTGAGCTATTTTATATTATTGTTTTTTTTATTTAATCGTGTTTAACTACTATTTTTCCTGCTGTCATATACCATTTTTTAATTTTTTCATTCAGTACTAAAACAATTGACATATACCATGTTTTGAACGTATTATAAAATCTAAAATAAATTAAAAATTTTAAAAAACGGTATACGACACTGAATTCTGTGAATCTCAGGCCTCGCCTGATATATATAATTAGTTCCTCAGGAGGGTCGGTTCAAAATTCACGACGACGACAGCGATGGCGATGGCGAATCAACCTTCAAGCAAGAAAAATATCAAATTTGTCTCTCGTAAAAAATATGTGAAATTATTTGATATTAGCCTTGAAATATTGATCCATAATCAAAGTATATATCTTCTTTGAATTCAAAATTTACCTGGCGTCAGGATCTATACCACAGGTAGGAAATTATTAAGCCTTTTAAATTTTTTTCATGGTAATAAATGACCTTGTCATTTCAATTACAGGTTAGCAATGATATCTCTGACAAAAAACCCTATATATCACTACTTGTTTGTATAATGAAATCAATTTAAAATTTTAAAACTCGGTTGAAATTAAACCTTGTCAATTACTACGCTCTTGTAAAATGAAAAAAATACATTTATATTCAAAACCGTTCACCTTATAATTAAAAATCAATCTGACGGTATTCAATATTCTTTATCTTTGTAAAATAATATGCGGCTTGATTTGTTAGCTATGTAAATTTTTAACGATTGTGGCAGATTACTAAAATAACATTAAAATATATCTTTCCTGATGTTGAGTAGTCACCCACTGTTTGTTTTATTGTCTTAACTCTCTCTCTCTCTCTCTCTCAAACACACACGCACATGTGCAAACGCGCGCGCGCAAGAGAGAGAGAGAGAGAGAGTAATCTCTCTTTTAACACCCTATACGTTGTACATTTATGTTAATTCTATCTGACAATGTGACTTTCGGACTCGACTTTAACTTGATACCTTGTTCAAGGGCTTACGTTTGTTAATTATCACTATAATCTAGTTTGAATCAAGTAATTGTTCTTCGTAATATTCAAATACTCTGCATATAACAGTGGTTAAATCTTTAAAGTCCCGTGAGGTTAAACATGGATTTAAGTGTAGATTCTAGTCGTTTTTAAGTTGGGATGTCGTGTAACAACTCCTAATGAAGTCCAATGATTGGAGCTCCAGACAAGAAGTCTTTTTGGTATTACAAAAAAAAATTATTCTCAAAAGTGAACGACTGTATTTGACTTCTCATCTGGAGCCTAAATCTTTGGACTTCTTTAGGCGTCGAAATTGTCGACGCCTTTATTAAGGGTTGTTATTTCGACGCCTTATGAAGTCCGGAATCGCACTCGGAACGGTTTCTTGTGTCTGAGAGAAAGCTTGTCAGTTCTATAACCAAAGGTCGATGGTCTTCGGACACTCTGGTGCCCTCCGCCATCTCTGAAGTAATCGTCTCGCTATAAGGGAAATAATCTTGAATGAACCGTAAAGCAATCACTCAACTTAACTCAACTCAATTAACTACGGATTATGATTCTTTAATTTCCAAGCTTCCAAAACTGAAAATATATGAATATGCTAAAATGCCTTAATTTCAGCTATATAGTGTAAAACACCACCGGAATATCGTTTTTTCTTATACATTGTATTTGAATAAATTAATAATAATTTCTCTTTATATTTTCAGTTAATGTCACAAGAGCAATGAGTAAAAAGAAAGAGGACGAGGTTATTCCGGCTGTCGGACCCGGAAGTAAAATAGTAGGTCTGGCACCCATTCTCAGGAAGCGGATGATTCGAGAAGAAGGCGGAGTCACGATAGATTTTTCTACTCAGGGACAAAAAACACTTCCGCTCGAAATCTATAAAAATGAAGAAATTATGATGAAAGCAACAAAATTATTAGCAGAAAATAACAGGTTGAAGAAAATTGCAAAGCAAATATCTGATTTAGAGGCCCTGCAGTATATTAGTCTGATGAATAACTCGCTATCGTCACTTCCGGGAAGTATATCAAAAATAAAAACGTTGGAAAAAATTGACGCCAGTAACAATACTTTAAAAAGTATACCTGGGACAATTCACAAAGCCGCTTCACTGAAAACTTTAATGCTCTCAAATAACAAAATTAAGTCATTACCAAAAACCATAAACAAGTCGTCATCATTAGAATATGTTGATGTTTCTTTCAATGTTATTAAATCTATGAAGAAGACAGTTTATGAATTAAGTGGATACCTGAATATCAAAGCTAACAGACTCACCGATTTACCTGATGCCGGTGTTAAAAATCCGGCATTGAAGAAATTGGACGCGTCTCAAAACCAGATATCGTCACTTCCGGATAATATTCACATGGTTACCACATTAACATGGCTGGATCTATCCGATAACGACCTCCATGATATCCCCAGAGAAATCGGATTCTTGAAATATCTTCATTATCTGAACATTTCGAAAAACAAGATTGCATATCTACCCAATGAAATATGCACTCTTGAATTTGCGTTGAATTATTTCCATGCATCAGACAATGAAATCCGAGGACTTCCACAGGACATACATCGTCTGCAACGTTTAATTGTTTTAGAAGTAGCCAATAATGCAATCGAGGGTTTGCCGCCGGATTTTGGTCAGATGAAGTCAATCAAGACCTTGGATCTTTCTGGTAACAAATTGTCTACAACTGAGGGTCTTAGTAAAATAAAATGTTTGGAATCCCTCAAACTGGCTAATAACGCCTTGACGGAACTTCCGGCGGATCTACCAAGTATGAAAGCGCTGATTTTATTGGATGTTTCTGGGAACCACTTGAAATACATACCAGAAAACTTGAACAAAATTGCAACACTAAAAACATTCGCAGCAGCCGACAACAAAATTCCGTTATTCCGGATAGCCTTGGAGAAAATCAACTTCTTCTCAATCTTAATTTGTCTCACAATCGCCTTCAGGGACTTCCACAAAACCTGAAAAAATTACAAAGTCTTGAGAGTTTAGAAATCGCCCACAATCAGCTATCAGCAGTGCCAAAGTCTGTAGAGACACTGAAATTCCTACGCGTGTTAGATGTAGCTGGCAATTCACTCACGGAAATCACGATGCCAAAAACTCTCACGTCTTTAAATTTATCGGAAAATCCGATTTTCCTACCAGCCCAAGATCCAAGATCGTCACCACTGGTTCAGATCGGAGAGAAAGAATATTTACGTCAGATGACCGTGTTGAACCTCAATAACATCAAATTGGACGAAGTTCCTTCTTCAGTTTGTGATATGAAATTCTTGAAAATATTAGGTCTTGCAAACAACGTGCTAACGGAAATACCGGAAAAGCTATGTCAGCTCCGCCTGTTGGAGGAATTGGATCTTAATTCAAATGATTTGGCAGAAATTCCGTTCAAGATTCACAAGCTCGTTAATCTCCGTAAACTGAATTTAGCTCACAACAAACTGACGGAATTTTCCGAAGGATTAACCAAACTACACCAGCTTGAAGAGTTAAATTTACTGGACAATAACATTGGTGAACTTCCGGAAAATTTCGGAGAGCTCAACAAGTTGATTCACCTTGATCTATCACACAACGTGTTGATGGGACTACCGGAAGATAGATGGGATATTCTGGCGTCCATGTTGACCTTGAACGTCACGAAGAACCACATCAACATGATTCCGACGGATCTTCCGTACCTGTATCGGATTAAGGTTTTAAATGCGGGTGGAAATGATTTAACCAATATTCCCGGAGATATTGGTAAAATGGTGGGATTAGAACAATTCGATATTTCCGATAATTTGTTGGAAACTTTACCAGAAAGTATATGCAAACTCCCGTCATTAACTGAACTGAATGTATCGGACAATAAACTCCGAGGGTTTCCGTCCAAATGGAACAATTAAAACAACGTTGCAATGTGAATCTGGAGAAGCAATCTGCATATAAACAACGAGACCTTCCGGATGATGCTCTAAAACCCGGCGAGGTTCAAACAGATGATTCGCCAAGAAAAATATCTTCAGAGAATTGAGTGTCCAAATATTGACGAAAAAGTGTAATAAATATCGAAAGATATCAGTGAAATGAACAAAATTGTAAAACATGGGACCTTACCAACGGAAAACATCTAGGCAATATTTTACAAATATCGCGTAACATAGTTACATGAAGATTTTTATAGAGTTAACCGGGATGGACTGGGTCATGATTGGGGAAAATTAAATATACAAAAACAATGTGAAAGACAAATTAGTACATTATTCAGTTTCACCGCTCGCTTGTGTTATTACAATGTGTGGCAATACATATCCCGTTTGAAACAGGAACAATAATTTATCTGTGATTAGTACAGTGTTTGCTTAAGTATTTATTTGTCGAAGTAACTAGATTTAAAACAAAACTGTATAGTAATGAAATTGATCCAGAAAAAGAATCGATTTCAACCCATAAAAATCCCCGATATGGAAAAAGTTGAAGGTTGATCCCTCGTGGTTGAACTGTTTCAATTTCTTTTCTTTTTTAAGAACAATTTCATTTTCAATTGCTTTTTTATCATGTGTGTGTATTTTTCAATGTTTGTATAGATATTTTTATTCTTTGCACTAAACATCTGTATCTTTGCGTCTGCTCTATTCTGTAATATTTTGTGTCATTAAATTAATATTGAATAATTCAGAGAGAGAGAGAGAGAGAGAGAGAGAGAGAGTGTGTGTGTGTGTGTGTGTGTGTGTGTGTGTGTGTGTGTGTCATTGATCATTTGTATGTCTTTTAAATATGAAAGTGCCTCTTTATATGACATTTGAGAAGGTACAGATCTTGTCATACAGAGTCAAAAGCCTTGGAGAGATCTAAAAATCACTGCTGGTTACCAAATGTATCATTTATTATTGTATGTTTTGATTTGTTTGTGTTGTGGATCTTCAAAGCAGTACTGCTAAGCATTGTCTTCATAAGTGAAAAAACGAGAACTTACGACAAATGGTTTGCAGTATTCTTTATCATAAATGAATATGAACCATTTGTGATACAATCTGAACCATTTGTGATACAATCTGAACCTTTGATATAATCTGAACCATTTGTGATACAATTTGAACCATTTGTGATACAATTTGAACCATTTGTGATACAATCTGAACTATATGTGATACAATCTGTGATAAATTGAAGATGAGGGTTTTTTTTATATTAAATCTTTTATATACATTTTACTCATATAAATCGAATTTATTTTTTCTTTATTGTAAACCCACCCCGAGACATTGAGTATATGAAGCGGGTGGATTTTGATCAAACTTGAAATTGACACAAATGTAAATCACTATTAGACGTCGCCAGCTATAGGCGAAGGTGCAGAAGATTTGCCTGTGCGTTGCGCTTATGGCATTATACAAAAGGGTTCTTTATCGTACCAAGTCAACGGTGACACGGGACCTCGTTTATTTTAAGTTCCCATCTAAAAGTAACGTTGCATTCATTTCGTAATGCCGAGTGCTTGACGAAAGAACCGTCACTACCCACTTTCGAGTCTTGAATCAGACTCGGTCGGGGTTCGAACCCACGACCTCCCACTTACGGGATCTACCAACTAAGTTACCGTAGTGGTCAAAGGGGATTTAAAACTGGTCTTAGAAAAAATATTTCTTTATAAAATGGTGGTCGCAATGTTTAATTATTTATTTGCCTTGAATCGCTTAATCCCCCTACACTCTCTAGGCAATACAAAATTTGTCCGAGATCTAACATCCCACCGGCACCACACCACCACCGTCCTGAAAAATATCACAAGTAGACATTAAATAATGTTTTATGCGAGACCTGAGTCATGCAACAAAGAACACATGTACCCAAACTCAAAATATGTGTCTAAGAGTTTAGTATTGGCGTTATTCACACCCCAATCAGAATGTGATAGGTTACGCAGCGTATAAAGATTATTTTCATGTTGTGATTACACATTTGGAGTGTGGTAATGTGTAATTATTTTTCCACTTATATCGAGGCGGTCACTTATTTCATAATTTTATTGAGAACACAGCAAGGTTGAAATTGTAATGTTGTTTTACGTCCCAATCATGATTCTTTTACTTATATCGAGACAGCAAATTCTAAGGAGTCCCCGGAGAATACTTCCAACCTTCGGCAAGCGAACTGACAGTGCCGGCTTTGTAACACGGGATTCGAGCCTAGCTAGGCTTACTGTGATCTGTATGCGCTAGATTTAGACAGACATCAAAATCAAAATATAAAAGATTAAAAATGAAAAGATGACTATACAACTCCCGTTTATCACGCTGACACAGAAAAGAAATACAATGACCATGCCTGGCCATCTAATGATCACAAAACTAAATGTGGGAATGGCCGCGTTGTGTTGATAAAAAATATATATTTTAAAACAATATTTTTTTTAAAATCAAAATTAATGAATAACGTAAAGCAACAATTTTTACAAATCAGGATCCTGGAACAAGAGTAAAACTCTTAAATAACCAGTTTCCTGGTATATGAACACAAAGACGTGGTTGTTTCAGATTAATCTGCAACTTAATATTGTAAATGTAATTAGTTTCACGGGTTCAATTTTTCACGTTTTGTACTTTCAGAAGCTGACTATAAGATCCAGAATATATAATACATTGTATATTGTTTTACGCGTGGTACAATTTTTTTTGCAGAAAATGTTTGACCGTGAAATAAGCGAAAGTTAATACACCGCAAATAAAATACATTTACAATAATTAAAGGAATTCGGACATGTTTAATGGACCAGAACCAATGTAATTTCTAATCTGACTATTTTATTAACTGTGTTTTGTTGGAGATGTTCATTTACTGTTGATCTTCATCAGAGTAAATCACAGTAATTAAATTCGCGTCCCTGTCCTCAGTACCGTAACTAGATCCTTAAATAAACCGAGGCAAGAATTGAAGATCAAATCATATAAAGTATAAATTGCATACAGTACCAAAGTTTTTTAAGGGTATAATGATAAAGTATAACAGAAAAGCTCAGAACTAGACCAGCTGTTGTAAAAATATGGGATGGTTTTATACCAACAAAACTAGTTTAACCACACCACTTAACCACGTGATCCAGGTTAAAGGAAGTTTAAATTGTATGTGGGCGGGTATCAGAAAAAAATATGTCTATCATTTCAGTTAGTAACCTGGATATTGCAGAATATTTCTGCGTTTTGCTGAGAAGAATTGTTCGCAGATGCACGATCCAACGGGCAAAGTCGCTAAAGCTCAATAAGCATTGTGATGTTGGTTCTGGTACTTACAAAACTCATATATGAAAAAAATTAGGGGGTTTTGAGGTATAAGTTTGGTACAGATGAAAGTATACATGATATTTTATATACCAAATGCAAAATCTGCATTGTGTAGACCGTTAAATGTACACAATATCACGTTCTGTATTGAAAAATAAATGCATTGCCTCACGGACATATCGTAATGTCCCGTGAGGCATAAATCATGACCAAAATATGATATTTTGATACAAAACGAAAGCTTTTTGAACCCACCTGTCTGAAATCCCCGCTTCAAATCCCTAATGCGAAGCAGAACACGGTGAGTTAGTTCAGAATAAAGGAGCTCAGTTTAAAACGCTCCAAGAAGTTAAATGTACATCCTGACTCAACAGATTATGCGTGTATTTGGGCTACATACCTCTATTATATGTCGGAATCTTGTGACGACCATTAACTTTTTGAGGGCCTTAGTAAGCCTAGTCTTCCAATATTCTTGAGTCAATAATGGAGTTGTAAGCAACTGTTTCCTGAAGTGGAAACAAGCAATACAGGGAAATACATACAGACACATATGCACATACAATGACAATCACCTTGAACACACACCGTGAAAACACACAAACCCACACATACCGTGACATACACCGTAAACACACACACACACAGTGTAAACAAGCACACACACACACACACACCGTGTAAAAAAACACACGCGCGCGCACGTTGTTATGTTTTCCTTATAACAGATTATTTATGCCATATATATTTCATGGTGTCAATAATTTTTACATACAGAGGCTCAGAAATTTAAACATCTGAGGATGGTTGATTGTGATCCATACGGATAATGGAACCATGTCATCCAGTAACACCCAAATCATGAATTTATACATGAATTAAATAAGGATGGTTATTCGGTAGTTTTACATCACATCACCAATTTCTCATCTATGTTCAATCTGGTGCGCAATACATCATTTCTGTAGCAACGTACATGTGCACTAAAATTGACAACAGATCCCCAAACATGTAGACTTGTATCTTGACAAATAACAAAAGCCAACGACAATAGCACAATGGTCCTTGTTATGAACCAACCCTGAACCATTGAGACCTAATGCTCTTAGCCACTAGGCAACCGTAGCCAAGGGAAATTGAACCCTGAACCATAGACACCTTGTAGTAAAAGGCTAATGCCTTAACCACTAGGCAATCGTAGTCCAGGGGCAGATGATGGCTATTGCATGCAATAGAACACCAACTGTACAATACAAAAGAAAGAAATTAGAAAGGTAAAAGTTAGAAAAAGAACAATTGAGAGACCGCCCCGCTAGAGGCGAGTGGTCGAATTTCCGTCACGGAAAAACTCAACCACCTTCCCGGTTGATATCGGAGACTGCTCCGACATCTACACTATTCTGTTAAGAACAGCAAGGGAAGTATTGCTGATTATCTTCGCGCAATGTTGTGTTATAAAAAGGTACCTGATTTCACTTCATTGTGTGTCGTATAATAATTCATTTGACATTTACTTTGTAAATGCGTGTTTTATCTAATGATTAATGTAGGTTTAAAGATAAAAAATTATATTATTTTTATGTTTATTAATTGCAACACATTGTTGACGACTGATTGAAATATTAGATAAAATGCATTAAAATTATTTTTAGTTTTACCATACCACATAACTCTTTACTACCGCAAAATATGTTAAAGAATGGTGAACACAGTTCTAGGTAGAAAACATGCGCGGCTTACCTACTTATATGATTAATTAATATTAATCTTGACCCAGAGAAAGGTGGACATTTAAAGAACGTGTTGATAAAAGACA
Organism: Anadara kagoshimensis; assembly: GCA_021292105.1. NCBI lineage: Eukaryota > Metazoa > Mollusca > Bivalvia > Arcoida > Arcidae > Anadara > Anadara kagoshimensis. Next base: position 32,421,685 of record CM037863.1, on the reverse strand, counting down.
CAAATACAGAGAGAGGGAGAGAGAGAGGGGGGGGAGAGAGAGAGAGTGTAATGCTTAACGAAAACATGCACAATGCTAACACTCATACACTGATATACTTAACGCAAGCATAATCGTTGCGGTGCTTAGCACACACACACTAGCGCGTGCGCGCACTGGTATACTTTACGCAAGCATAAGCGTTGTGTTGCTTATCACACACACACACACACACACACACACACACACACACACACACTGGTATATTTTACGCAAGCATAAGCGTTGTGTTGCTTATCACACACACACACACACACTGGTATACTTTACGCAAGCATAAGCGTTGTGTTGCTTAACACACACACACACACACACACACAGAGAGAGAGAGAGAGAGAGAGAGAGAGAGAGAGAGAGAGAGAGAGAGCACGAAATCGCCCGTATACGGAAAAATAAATTATCTATTAATTCATTTAATTCGAGTTTACGCTGCTTAAATTTCACTTTAACGCAGTGTATACGTTCAGTTTGTTTTGCTTAAACATATAACCTGTCTACGTCATGTATATATACGCACAAGAGTAAATGTTGTAAACTTGAACAAAAAAAATACGCAACTTTTACGTTCCTGTGTAATTAAAGACACACATGCGTATACGCAGTTCAATCTGTAACTACGCTGTCTTAAGCAGTGTTTACGTCATGTTTATGGTTCTTGTATTCGATTTTAATATGCTTGTTTACGTTATGTTTCTATACATGTACAAATAAGCAGCTTTACTGCGTACTTATAGCATACATATGAGGACATATCAATATACACTTGATGTACCTAATGAAATCATAATACAAAATGTACTAGTGTATAACAATTATTTTGATGTTGCGCGTAACGTTGAAAACGGGAAAACCCAAAGACATTCACACTACGCCCAACAACTTCAGTCAGGTATACTCACAAATTCTAGTTTTTTAAATTGCACGTTCAATTTTAAAATGAGAATATAAACCAATTTGTAATTATTCAATAAAAATCATAAAGAAGGAAAAGTCTGTACTATTTTTTCACGTTGACAGTATCATCAGCGTTTCCATCCGTCATTAACACAGTGGAGTACCATTGAAATATACATTGTATTGTTAGTTATCGTAGTTTGCGAAAGGCCATTCTTAGATTTTTTTTCTTTATTTCTTAATTACATAACCGCATGCTAATTACGCAGGTTTGTGTCACAATTAGTGTGCATTAACCTTTTTTACACAAACGCACTATTTACTCAATAAGTTGTCGAAGTCAATAGTGTATTAAGATTTCCGTTAACTGCTCATAAAAATGTAAAAATGAGTTCTTGTTTCGCCAAACTTTAGCTAATCTAAGTTGAAATAATTTTTGTGTATGATTCATATCGTATGAAAAGAAGTCACAAACATTCTTTTGTATTTAAATTATGTCTAGGAATCACAATTAGATAAAATCATTAAACTTTTCAGTTTGTACATTCTGTACATTCTATTGATCCCCTGGTGAGAAAGTTTGTCTCATATCATACATCAAAGTCATTAAAATTTTGTATGACGGCGATTTTTTCTATTCAGTTCAGCGAAGTCAAAGGTTCCTGAAACTCGACACAATTTGAAATGCCTCAATTGCAAGTTATTGTGTTAAACTGCAGCCATTTTGAACATAGAAGATATTTGTAACTGTAAAACATGTACTTGCAAACGCCAATAACATCCAATAATACCGCATAATGCAAGTTATTGAATGAAAGATCCAAACAAGGCAAGAACAGACAAATATATATTGGGACTACTGATTACAAAACTCATGACTTTGGACGTGCACTGACCAAGGTTTTGTGTTGCGATTATAGTACTATTGGCCTCAAACCATCCCATCTATTTTACATAGAAATGTTAAAAATAAAAAATAAAACAGTATAACCGAGAGAACATGTAATTTATTGGACTTATTATGTAAAATAATTTTAAACTACCAAAACATGAAAGTTGGGTTCCATTATGCTTAATACTTGTCATGTGGTAAGCTTATGATCGATTTTCTGAGTGAGTGTCCGTTTTATCCATATGTATAATAATAATAATAATAATAATAATAATAATACGTATAATTTATAATTCGCATGTTTATCCACTTTTTAATACAGCAATGCCAGCTTGTTATTCGTTGTTGCTTTCATCAGAAGCAATCGCCCACTTCGGTGTATTTGGTGGTATTGGTCTGAATGAAATCAGATCTTGTGGGTGATTTATCGTCGACATGGCCCTTTGCTGATGTGGTTTGCAGTGCTCTACATAAGCTTTGTCCAATTCAACCTTGTAGGACTGCAACTTTTTGCTCTCCCACGGCAAAGACTTTGCATTTCTGGATTTTACATCATCTTCGTCGCTCCCCTCAGAAGAAATGAATTCTACTGTCACCACAGATTTCATTCGCATTTTCTTTTGTTCATTACATTGTAATAAGTGCACTGCACTTTGTCTTCTCTCAAGTTTCTAAAAAATGGAATAAAACAGTTCGCGCTCTATCTCTCATAATGATTGTAATTTACTTATTTCGGGAGTAGAAACAAAATAAGATTAACTTTATGGACTTGTATAATTATGGATAATTTTACAGTTATTTTCTCCATCTCAATAAACCTAGTGTCATGTATTTGAATGTCCAGGGAACTGTTGTTCCAAATCAACTCGGAAAATACCACCTATTTGAGATAATTAAGATTTTTTATCAACTTTTTAATATTACTAGGCGAGTTTAAATATCGGATGACAAGGAAAATAATTGTCTATGATTTAAATCCAAAATGATGTGGTAGTCTTATCACTACGTCATTACAATCCTTCCTATATTTCAGCCACATGACAGCTGACAGAACGTAAAATCCGCTAGTGGAGATCCCGACCGAATTCCAACGAAACTTACTTCACAAAAAAAAAGAAATGAAAAACTGCTGCACTTTTCATAACAAGAATTAATAAACATCCCGCAACTTAGTAATTCTAGACAAGAAAAAATTAGCCAATATTAGTTCATACACAGACAATGCATATATAGTCCACGCAGGATGGTATCCCTGGTGGTGCCTGCAATGTTCTACCCCAAACTAAAATATGTGCCACTAATCGCTTTATTTACTACATTGTATAAATATTTTCTAGATAAAACCATACGCTATTTCAAACTCACCCTTCGCATAATTTATTTTTTTAAACCCGTTTTTGTGGGCCTCAAGTTTTTCCCGGTGGTTTCGATCTTCTGTAGCGGTTCTGCAGCGTTCTCCAGTAAATACGACAGGCAGCTAAAATATAGACAAAGTTAATTGTAAGGCTATGGTTAAGTTAGGACTATCTGTGATGATCAAAATATATTAAGGCTTAGATATCATATTAACGGAAACCGTTTGCAACATTATTTTCTTTCAATTTGCAATAGTAACCATGGTAACGCACAAACACACTTAACGCAAACAAACGTTGTGGTGCTAATCCCACCCCACACCGAGACACGCACGAATACACTTAACGCAACCAAACGTTGTAGTGCTTACCCCATCCCCCCCACACGCACGCACACACTTAACGCAAACAAACGTTTTGATGCTTACCCCACCCCAACCACAAACACACCCACAGACACACTTATCGCAAACAAACGTTGTGATGCTTACCCCCACCCCAACCCACCCACACACACGCACACACTTAACGCAAACAAACGTTGTGGTGCTTACCCCCACCACTACCCACCCAACTCCCCCCACACAAACGCACGCACACACTTAACGCAAACATAAACTTTGTGGTTCTTACCCTACCCCACCCACCCACACCCACGCACACACTTAACGCAAACAAACGTTGTGGTGCCCACCCCACTCCCCCCACACGCACGCACACACTTAACGCATACATAAACGTTGTGGTGCTTATCCATCCCCCCCACACACACACTTAACGCAGATAAACGTTGTGGTGCTTACCCCCCCCCCCCTACCCACCCACACACACACTTAACGCAAACAAACGTTGTGGTGCTTACCCCCACCCCCCACACACACACACGCACGCAAACACTTAACGCAAACAAACGTTGTGGTGCTTACCCTTTCTCCCCACACACGCACGCTTACACTTAACGCAAACATAAACGTTGTAGTGCTTACCCACCCATCCCCACACACTTAACGCACGCACACACTTAACGCAAACAAACGTTGTGGTGCACACCCCACTCCCCACACACACTATTAACGCAAACATAAATGTTGTGGTGCTTACCCATCCCCCCACACACGCACACACTTAACGCAAACATAAACGTTGTGGTGCTTACCCCACCTCCAGCCACACACACGCACGCACACACTTAACGCAAAAAAACGTTGTGGTGCCCACCCCACTCCCCCCGTACGCACGAACACACTTAACGCAAACATAAACGTTGTGGTGCTTTCCCATCCCCCACACACACACGCACACACACACTTAACGCAAACATAAACGTTGTGGTGCTTACCCAACCCCCACACACACTTAACGCAAACAAACGTTGGGGTGCTTACCCCCGCTACCCCAACCCCACACACGCACACACTTAACGCAAACATAAACGTTGTGGTGCTTACCCACACTCACACGCCACTTACACACAAACACACATACGTTTTTATGTTTCTTCTTATGAAAGCTTGAGCCTGACATATTAATGGTGGAAATGATTTTACATGCCCAGTTCACAGATTAAAACATCTGGGGATGGTCGGTTACGATACATACGGATAACGGAACCGGGCCAACCAGTAACACCCAAATGATGAATTATTGATGATGATGATTTATACACGAATGCGTTCAGAGATTTACAACCTCGAGGGAAAGAGGATAGTTTGTCAGTAGTTTTACAACACATCACCATTTTCTCATCTATGCCCCATGTAGAGCGCAACTCCTGATCTAATTTGCATACATCATTTTTCATTAAAATTGGCAACTGATCCCCGGACATGTAGACTTGTATCTTGAAAACTTACAAAAGCCAACGACAATAGTACAATGGTCCTTGTCATTAACCAAGTTGAATTCTGAACCATAGAGACCTTGTGACTAAAAGCTAATGCTCTTAGCCACTAGACAACCGTGGCCCAGGGAAATTGAACCCTGAACCATTGACACCTTGTAGTAAAAGGCTGATGCCTTAACCACTAGGCAATCGTAGTCCAGGGGCAGATGATGGCTATTGCATGCAATAGAACACCAACTGTACAATACAAAAAAAAGAAATTAGAAAGGAAAAGTCAGAAAAAGAAGAATTGAGAGGACGCCCCGTTAAGAGCGAGTGGTCGAATATATCCATCACGGAAACACTCAACCACCTTCCCGGTTGATATCGGAGACTGCTCCGACATCTACACTATTCTGTTAAGAACAGCGGGGAAGTATTGCTGATTATCTTCGCGCAATGTTGTGTTATAAAAAGGTACCTGATTTCACTTCATTGTGGTATCGTATAATAATTCATTTGACCTTTACTTTTTAAATGCGTGTTTTATCTTATGATTAATGTAGATATAAAGATAAAAAATTATATTATTTTTGTGTTTATTAATTCCATCACATTGTTGTCGACTCATTGAAATATTAGATAAAATGCATTAAAATTATTTTTAGTTTCACCATACCACATAACTCTTTACTACCGCAAAATATGTTTAAGAATGGTGAACACAGTTCCAGGTACAAAACATGCGCGGCTTACCTATATGATTAATTACATATTAATCTTGACCCAGAGAAAGGTGGACATTTAAAGAACGTGTTGATAAAAGACACAAATACAGAAAAAGAGAGGGAGAATGATCGAAATACACATACACACACAGAAAGAGAGAGAGAGAGAGAGAGAGAGAGAGAGAGAGAGAGAGAGAGAGAGAATTCACTAACACACATACACTGATAAACTTAATGCAATCATAAACGTTTCGGTGCGTAACACACACACACACACACACACACACACACACACACACACACACACACACTGTAATGCTTAACGAAAACATGCACAATGTAGTGCTTAACAGAAACACATAAACGCACATATGGTTCTGAACACAATCACGTACACATTGTATTATTAGCATAACAACACAAAAATCGTGATGCTTACCACAAACACATACAAATACACATCGTGGTGCTTAACGCAAACATACACATTGTGGCACTAAACAGAAATACACACACACACATTGTTCGTCCTAACACAACAATTTTATGGTACACACACAAACGCCATGGCATACGCCTTAAATACACACACAGACAGACAGATAGACAGACAGACAGACAAACAGACAGAGAGAGATAGAGAGAGAGAGAGAGAGAGAGAGAGAGAGAGAGAGAGAGGGAGAGAGAATCCGCTAACACACATACACTGATATACTTAACGCAAGCATAAATGTTCCGGTACTTAACACAAACACACACACACGCACACACACACACACGCACGCACACACTTAACGCAAACAAACGTTGTGGTGCTTACCCTTTACCCCCCATACACCCACGCACACACTAAACGCAAACATAAACGTTGTAGAGCTTACCCACCCACCCCCACACACTTAACGCACGCACACACTTAACGCAAACAAACGTTGTGGTGCCCACCCCACTCCCCACACACAAACGCACGCACACACTTAACGCAAACATAAACTTTGTGGTTCTTACCCCACCCCACCCACCCACACCCACGCACGCACACACTTAACGCAAACATAAACGTTGTGGTGCTTACCCATCCCCCCCACACACACGCACACACACACTTAACGCAAACATAAACGTTGTGGTGCTTACCCATCCCCCACACACACTTAACGCAAACAAACGTTGGGGTGCTTACCCCCGCCACCCCAACCCCACACACGCACACATTAACGCAAACATAAAAGCCGTGGTGCTTACCCACACTCACACGCCACTTACACACAAACACACAAACGTTTTATGTTTCTTCTTATGAAAGCTTGAGCCTGACATATTAATGGTGGAAATGATTTTACATGCCCAGTTCACAGATTAAAACATCTGGGGATGGTCGGTTACGATACATACGGATAACGGAACCGGGCCAACCAGTAACACCCAAATGATGAATTATTGATGATGATGATTTATACACGAATGCGTTCAGAGATTTACAACCTCGAGGGAAAGAGGATAGTTTGTCCGTAGTTTTACAACACATCACCATTTCTCATCTATGCCCCATGTAGAGCGCAACTCCTGATCTAATTTGCATACATCATTTTTCATTAAAATTGGCAACTGATCCCCGGACATGTAGACTTGTATCTTGAAAACTTACAAAAGCCAACGACAATAGTACAATGGTCCTTGTCATTAACCAAGTTGAATTCTGAACCATAGAGACCTTGTGACTAAAAGCTAATGCTCTTAGCCACTAGACAACCGTGGCCCAGGGAAATTGAACCCTGAACCATTGACACCTTGTAGTAAAAGGCTAATGCCTTAACCACTAGGCAATCGTAGTCCAGGGCCAGATGATGGCTATTACATGCAATAGAACACCAACTGTACAATACAAAAGAAAGAAATTAGAAAGGAAAAGTCAGAAAAAGAAGAATTGAGAGGACGCCCCGTTAAGGGCGAGTGGTCGAATATATCCATCACGGAAACACTCAACCACCTTCCCGGTTGATATCGGAGACTGCCGACATCTACACTATTCTGTTAAGAACAGCGGGGAAGTATTGCTGATTATCTTCGCGCAATGTTGTGTTATAAAAAGGTACCTGATTTCACTTCATTGTGGTATCGTATAATAATTCATTTGACCTTACTTTTTAAATGCGTGTTTTATCTTATGATTAATGTAGATATAAAGATAAAAAATTATATTATTTTTGTGTTTATTAATTCCATCACATTGTTGTCGACTCATTGAAATATTAGATAAAATGCATTAAAATTATTTTTAGTTTCACCATACCACATAACTCTTTACTACCGCAAAATATGTTTAAGAATGGTGAACACAGTTCCAGGTACAAAACATGCGCGGCTTACCTATATGATTAATTACATATTAATCTTGACCCAGAGAAAGGTGGACATTTAAAGAACGTGTTGATAAAAGACACAAATACAGAAAAAGAGAGGGAGAATGATCGAAATACACATACACACACAGAAAGAGAGAGAGAGAGAGAGAGAGAGAGAGGAGAGAGAGAGAGAAGAGAGAGAATTCACTAACACACATACACTGATAAACTTAATGCAATCATAAACGTTTCGGTGCGTAACACACACACACACACACACACACACACACACACACACACCACACACACACTGTAATGCTTAACGAAAACATGCACAATGTAGTGCTTAACAGAAACACATAAACGCACATATGGTTCTGAACACAATCACGTACACATTGTATTATTAGCATAACAACACAAAAATCGTGATGCTTACCACAAACACATACAAATACACATCGTGGTGCTTAACGCAAACATACACATTGTGGCACTAAACAGAAATACACACACACACATTGTTCGTCCTAACACAACAATTTTATGGTACACACACAAACGCCATGGCATACGCCTTAAATACACACACAGACAGACAGATAGACAGACAGACAGACAAACAGACAGAGAGAGATAGAGAGAGAGAGAGAGAGAGAGAGAGAGAGAGAGAGAGAGGGAGAAAGAATCCGCTAACACACATACACTGATATACTTAACGCAAGCATAAATGTTCCGGTACTTAACACAAACACAACACACGCACACACACACACACGCACGCACACACTTAACGCAAACAAACGTTGTGGTGCTTACCCTTTACCCCCCATACACCCACGCACACACTAAACGCAAACATAAACGTTGTAGAGCTTACCCACCACCCCCACACACTTAACGCACGCACACACTTAACGCAAACAAACGTTGTGGTGCCCACCCCACTCCCCACACACAAACGCACGCACACACTTAACGCAAACATAAACTTTGTGGTTCTTACCCCACCCCACCCACCCACACCCACGCACACACTTAACGCAAACAAACGTTGTGGTGCCCACCCCACTCCCCCCACACGCACGCACACACTTAACGCAGACATAAACGTTGTGGTGCTTACCCATCCCCCACACACACGCACTAACACACTTAACGCAGATAAACGTTGTGGTGCTTACCCCCCTACCCACCCAAACACACGCACACACTTAACGCAAACAAACGTTGTGGTTCTTACCCCACCCCACCCACCCACACCCACGCACACACTTAACGCAAACAAACGTTGTGGTGCCCACCCCACTCCCCCCACACGCACGCACACACTTAACGCAAACATAAACGTTGTGGTGCTTACCCATCCCCCCACACACACGCACACACACACTTAACGCAAACATAAACGTTGTGGTGCTTACCCATCCCCCACACACACTTAACGCAAACAAACGTTGGGGTGCTTACCCCCGCCACCCCAACCCCACACACGCACACACTTAACGCAAACATAAAAGCCGTGGTGCTTACCCACACTCACACGCCACTTACACACAAACACACAAACGTTTTTATGTTTCTTCTTATGAAAGCTTGAGCCTGACATATTAATGGTGGAAATGATTTTACATGCCCAGTTCACAGATTAAAACATCTGGGGATGGTCGGTTACGATACATACGGATAACGGAACCGGGCCAACCAGTAACACCCAAATGATGAATTATTGATGATGATGATTTATACACGAATGCGTTCAGAGATTTACAACCTCGAGGGAAAGAGGATAGTTTGTCCGTAGTTTTACAACACATCACCATTTTCTCATCTATGCCCCATGTAGAGCGCAACTCCTGATCTAATTTGCATACATCATTTTTCATTAAAATTGGCAACTGATCCCCGGACATGTAGACTTGTATCTTGAAAACTTACAAAAGCCAACGACAATAGTACAATGGTCCTTGTCATTAACCAAGTTGAATTCTGAACCATAGAGACCTTGTGACTAAAAGCTAATGCTCTTAGCCACTAGACAACCGTGGCCCAGGGAAATTGAACCCTGAACCATTGACACCTTGTAGTAAAAGGCTAATGCCTTAACCACTAGGCAATCGTAGTCCAGGGCCAGATGATGGCTATTACATGCAATAGAACACCAACTGTACAATACAAAAGAAAGAAATTAGAAAGGAAAAGTCAGAAAAAGAAGAATTGAGAGGACGCCCCGTTAAGGGCGAGTGGTCGAATATATCCATCACGGAAACACTCAACCACCTTCCCGGTTGATATCGGAGACTGCTCCGACATCTACACTATTCTGTTAAGAACAGCGGGGAAGTATTGCTGATTATCTTCGCGCAATGTTGTGTTATAAAAAGGTACCTGATTTCACTTCATTGTGGTATCGTATAATAATTCATTTGACCTTTACTTTTTAAATGCGTGTTTTATCTTATGATTAATGTAGGTATAAAGATAAAAAAATTATATTATTTTTGTATTTATTAATTCCATCACATTGTTGTCGACTCATTGAAATATTAGATAAAAATGCATTAAAATTATTTTTAGTTTCACCATACCACATAACTCTTTACTACCGTTAAAGAATGGTGAACACAGTTCCAGGTAAAAAAACATGCGCGGCTAACCTATATGATTAATTACATATTAATCTTGACCCAGAGAAAGGTGGACATTTAAAGAACGTGTTGATAAAAGACACAAATACAGAAAAAGAGAGAGAGAATGATCGAAATACACATACACACACACAGAAGAGAGAGAGAGAGAGAGAGAGAGAGAGAGAAGAGAGAGGAATTCACTAACACATACACTGATAAAACTTATTGCAATTATAAACGTTTCGGTGCGTAACACACACACACACACACACACACACACACACACACACACACACACACACACACTGTAATGCTTAACGAAAACATGCACAATGTAGTGCTTAACAGAAACACATAAACGCACATATGGTTCTGAACACAATCACGCACACATGCTATTATTAGCATAACCACACAAAAATCGTGATACTTACCACAAACACATACAAATACACATTGTGGTGCTTAACGCAAACATACACATTGTGGTACTAAACAAAAATACACACACTCACATTGTTCGTCCTAACACAACAATTTTATGGTACACACACAAACGCCATGGCATGCACCTTAAATACACACACAGACAGACAGATAGACAGACAGACAAACAGAGAGAGAGAGAGAGAGAGAGAGAGAGAATCCGCTAACACTACACTGATATACTTAACGCAAGCATAAATGTTCCGGTGCTTAACACACAAACGCACGCACACACTTAACGCAAACATAAGCTTTGTGGTTCTTACCTTACCCCACCCACCCACACCCACGCACAAACTTAACGCAAACAAACGTTGTGGTGCCCACCCCACTCCCCCACAGGCACGTACACACTTAACGCAGACATAAACGTTGTGGTGCTTACCCATCCCCCCACACACATGCACACACACACTTAACGCAGATAAACGTTGTGGTGCTTACCCCCCTACCCATCCAAACACACGCACACACTTAACGCAAACAAACGTTGTGGTGCTTACCCCACCCCACACACACACATACGCACGCACACACTTAACGCAAACAAACCTTGTGGTGCTTACCCTTTCCCCCCCCCCAACACCCACGCACACACTTAACGCAAACATAAACGTTGTAGTGCTTACCCACCCATCCCCACACACTTAACGCAAACAAACGTTGTGGTGCCCACCCACTCCCCACACACACACTTAACGCAAACATAAATGTTGTGGTGCTTAGCCATCCCCCCCCACACACGCACAACCTTAACGCAAATATGAACGTTGTGGTGCTTACCCCACCTCCAGCCACACACACGCACGCACACATTTAACGCAAACATAAACGTTGTGGTTCTTACCCCACCCCACCCACCCACACCCACGTACACACTTAACGCAAACAAACGTTGTGGTGCCCACCCCACTCCCCACACGCACGCACACACTTAACGCAAAAATAAACGTTGTAGTGCTTACCCATCCCCCCACACACGCACACACACACTTAACGCAGATAAACGTTGTGGTGCTTACCCATCCCCCACACACACTTAACGCAAACAAACGTTGGGGTTTTACCCCGCCCACCCCAACCCCACACACGCACACACTTAACGCAAACATAAACGTCGTGGTGCTTACCCACACTCACACGCCACTTACACACAAACACACATACGTTTTTATGTTTCTTCTTATGAAAGCTTGAGCCTGACATATTAATGGTGGAAATGATTCTACATGCCCAGTTCACAGATTAAAACATCTGCGTGTGGGGGAGTGGGGTGGGCACCACAACGTTTGTTTGCGTTAAGTGTGTACGTGGGTGTGGGTGGGTGGGGTGGGGTAAGAACCACAACGTTTATGTTTGCGTTAAATGTGTGCGTGCGTGTGTGTGGCTGGAGGTGGGGTAAGCACCACAACGTTCATATTTGCGTTAAGGTTGTGCGTGTGTGGGGGGGATGGCTAAGCACCACAACATTTATGTTTGCGTTAAGTGTGTGTGTGGGGAGTGGGGTGGGCACCACAACGTTTGTTTGCGTTAAGTGTGTGGGGATGGGTGGGTAAGCACTACAACGTTTATGTTTGCGTTAAGTGTGTGCGTGGGTGTTGGGGGGGGGGAAAGGGTAAGCACCACAAGGTTTGTTTGTGTGTGTGTGTGTGTGTGTGTGTGTGTGTGTGTGTGTTACGCACCGAAACGTTTATAATTGCAATAAGTTTATCAGTGTATGTGTTAGTGAATTCTCTCTCTCTCTCAGTTCACAGATTAAAACATCTGGGGATGGTCGGTTACGATGCATACGGATAACGGAACCGGGCCAACCAGTAACACCCAAATGATGAATTTATACACGAATGCGTTCAGAGACTTACAACCTCGAGGAAAAGAGGATAGTTTGTCCGTAGTTTTACAACACATTACAATTTTCTCATCTATGCTCCATGTAGAGCGCAACTCCTGATCTAATTTGCATACATCATTTTTCATTAAAATTGGCAACTGATCCCGGACATGAAGACTTGTGTCTTGAAAACTAACAAAAGCCAACGACAATAGTACAATGGTCCTTGTCATTAACCAAGTTGAATTCTGAACCATAGAGACCCTGTGACTAAAAGCTAATGCTCTTAGACACTAGACAACCGTGACCCAGGAAATTGAACCCTGAACCATTGACACCTTGTAGTAAAAGGCTGATGCCTTAACCACTAGGCAATCGTAGTCCAGGGACAGATGATGGATTGCGTGCAATAGAACACCAACTGTACAATACAAAAGAAAGAAATTAGAAAGGAAAAGTCAGAAAAAGAAGAATTGAGAGGGCGAGTGGTCGAATATATCCATCACGGAAACACTCAACCACCTTCCGGTTGACATCGGAGACTGCTCCGACATCTACACTATTCTGTTAAGAACAGCGAGGGAAGTATTGCTGATCATCTTCGCGCCATGTTGTGTTATAAAAAGATACCTGATTTCACTTCTTTGTGGTGTCGTATAATAATTCATTTGACCTTTACTTTTTAAATGCGTGTTTTATCTTATGATTAATGTAGGTATAAAGATAAAAAAATATATTATTTTGTATTTATTAATTCCATCACATTGTTGTCGACTCATTGAAATATTAGATGAAAATGCATTAAAATTATTTTAGTTTCACCATACCACATAACTCTTTACTACCGTTAAAGAATGGTGAACACAGTTCCAGGTAAAAAAACATGCGCGGCTAACCTATATGATTAATTACATATTAATCTTGACCCAGAGAAAGGTGGACATTTAAAGAACGTGTTGATAAAAGACACAAATACAGAAAAGAGAGAGAGAATGATCGAAATACACATACACACACACAGAAAGAGAGAGAGAGAGAGAGAGAGAGAGAGAGAGAGAGAGAGAATTCACTAACACATACACTGATAAACTTATTGCAATTATAAACGTTTCGGTGCGTAACACACACACACACACACACACACACACACACACACAAAAAACCTTGTGGTGCTTACCCTTTCCCCCCCCCCCAACCCACGCACACACTTAACGCAAACATAAACGTTGTAGTGCTTACCCACCCATCCCCACACACTTAACGCAAACAAACGTTGTGGTGCCCACCCCACTCCCCACACACACACTTAACGCAAACATAAATGTTGTGGTGCTTAGCCATCCCCCCCAACACACACGCACAACCTTAACGCAAATATGAACGTTGTGGTGCTTACCCCACCTCCAGCCACACACACGCACGCACACATTTAACGCAAACATAAACGTTGTGGTTCTTACCCCACCCCACCCACCCACACCCACGTACACACTTAACGCAAAAACGTTGTGGTGCCCACCCCACTCCCCCACACGCACGCACACACTTAACGCAAAAATAAACGTTGTAGTGCTTACCCATCCCCCCCCCACACGCACCACACACTTAACGCAGATAAACGTTGTGGTGCTTACCCATCCCCCACACACACTTAACGCAAACAAACGTTGGGGTTTTACCCCGCCCACCCCAACCCCACACACGCACACACTTAACGCAAACATAAACGTCGTGGTGCTTACCCACACTCACACGCCACTTACACACAAACACACATATGTTTTTATGTTTCTTCTTATGAAAGCTTGAGCCTGACATATTAATGGTGGAAATGATTCTACATGCCCAGTTCACAGATTAAAACATCTGGGGATGGTCGGTTACGATGCATACGGATAACGGAACCGGGCCAACCAGTAACACCCAAATGATGAATTTATACACGAATGCGTTCAGAGACTTACAACCTCGAGGAAAAGAGGATAGTTTGTCCGTAGTTTTACAACACATTACAATTTTCTCATCTATGCTCCATGTAGAGCGCAACTCCTGATCTAATTTGCATACATCATTTTTCATTAAAATTGGCAACTGATCCCCGGACATGAAGACTTGTGTCTTGAAAACTAACAAAAGCCAACGACAATAGTACAATGGTCCTTGTCATTAACCAAGTTGAATTCTGAACCATAGAGACCCTGTGACTAAAAGCTAATGCTCTTAGACACTAGACAACCGTGACCCAGGGAAATTGAACCCTGAACCATTGACACCTTGTAGTAAAAGGCTGATGCCTTAACCACTAGGCAATCGTAGTCCAGGGACAGATGATGGCTATTGCGTGCAATAGAACACCAACTGTACAATACAAAAGAAAGAAATTAGAAAGGAAAAGTCAGAAAAAGAAGAATTGAGAGGGCGAGTGGTCGAATATATCCATCACGGAAACACTCAACCACCTTCCCGGTTGACATCGGAGACTGCTCCGACATCTACACTATTCTGTTAAGAACAGCGAGGGAAGTATTGCTGATCATCTTCGCGCCATGTTGTGTTATAAAAAGATACCTGATTTCACTTCTTTGTGGTGTCGTATAATAATTCATTTGACCTTTACTTTTTAAATGCGTGTTTTATCTTATGATTAATGTAGGTATAAAGATAAAAAAATATATTATTTTTGTATTTATTAATTCCATCACATTGTTGTCGACTCATTGAAATATTAGATGAAAATGCATTAAAATTATTTTTAGTTTCACCATACCACATAACTCTTTACTACCGTTAAAGAATGGTGAACACAGTTCCAGGTAAAAAAACATGCGCGGCTAACCTATATGATTAATTACATATTAATCTTGACCCAGAGAAAGGTGGACATTTAAAGAACGTGTTGATAAAAGACACAAATACAGAAAAAGAGAGAGAGAATGATCGAAATACACATACACACACACAGAAAGAGAGAGAGAGAGAGAGAGAGAGAGAGAGAGAGAGAGGAGAGAGAGAGAGAGAATTCACTAACACATACACTGATAAACTTATTGCAATTATAAACGTTTCGGTGCGTAACACACACACACAAACAAACCTTGTGGTGCTTACCCTTTCCCCCCCCCCAACACCCACGCACACACTTAACGCAAACATAAACGTTGTAGTGCTTACCCACCCATCCCCACACACTTAACGCAAACAAACGTTGTGGTGCCCACCCCACTCCCCACACACACACTTAACGCAAACATAAATGTTGTGGTGCTTAGCCATCCCCCCCACACACACGCACAACCTTAACGCAAATATGAACGTTGTGGTGCTTACCCCACCTCCAGCCACACACACGCACGCACACATTTAACGCAAACATAAACGTTGTGGTTCTTACCCCACCCCACCCACCCACACCCACGTACACACTTAACGCAAACAAACGTTGTGGTGCCCACCCCACTCCCCCACACGCACGCACACACTTAACGCAAAAATAAACGTTGTAGTGCTTACCCATCCCCCCCCCACACGCACACACACACTTAACGCAAACATAAACGTTGTGGTGCTTACCCACACTCACACGCCACTTACACACAAACACACATATGTTTTTATGTTTCTTCTTATGAAAGCTTGAGCCTGACATATTAATGGTGGAAATGATTCTACATGCCCAGTTCACAGATTAAAACATCTGGGGATGGTCGGTTACGATGCATACGGATAACGGAACCGGGCCAACCAGTAACACCCAAATGATGAATTTATACACGAATGCGTTCAGAGACTTACAACCTCGAGGAAAAGAGGATAGTTTGTCCGTAGTTTTACAACACATTACAATTTTCTCATCTATGCTCCATGTAGAGCGCAACTCCTGATCTAATTTGCATACATCATTTTTCATTAAAATTGGCAACTGATCCCCGGACATGAAGACTTGTGTCTTGAAAACTAACAAAAGCCAACGACAATAGTACAATGGTCCTTGTCATTAACCAAGTTGAATTCTGAACCATAGAGACCCTGTGACTAAAAGCTAATGCTCTTAGACACTAGACAACCGTGACCCAGGGAAATTGAACCCTGAACCATTGACACCTTGTAGTAAAAGGCTGATGCCTTAACCACTAGGCAATCGTAGTCCAGGGACAGATGATGGCTATTGCGTGCAATAGAACACCAACTGTACAATACAAAAGAAAGAAATTAGAAAGGAAAAGTCAGAAAAAGAAGAATTGAGAGGACGCCCCGTTAAGGGCGAGTGGTCGAATATATCCATCACGGAAACACTCAACCACCTTCCCGTATGATATCGGAGACTGCTCCGACATCTACACTATTCTGTTAAGAACAGCAAGGGAAGTATTGCTGATTATCTTCGCGCAATGTTGTGTTATAAAAAGGTACCTGATTTCACTTCATTGTGGTATCGTATAATAATTCATTTGACCTTTACTTTTTAAATGCGTGTTTTATCTTATGATTAATGTAGGTATAAAGATAAAAAATTATATTATTTTTGTATTTATTAATTCCATCACATTGTTGTCGACTCATTGAAATATTAGATAAAATGCATTAAAATTATTTTTAGTTTCACCATACCACATAACTCTTTACTACCGCAAAATATGTTAAAGAATGGTGAACACAGTTCCAGGTACAAAACATGCGCGGCTTACCTATATGGTTAATTACATATTAATCTTGACCCAGAGAAAGGTGGACATTTAAAGAACGTGTTGATAAAAGACACAAATACAGAAAAAGAGAGAGAATGATCGAAATGCACATACACACACACAGAAAGAGAGAGAGAGAGAGAGAGAGAGAGAGAGAGAATTCACTAACACATACACTGATAAACTTAATGCAATCATAAACGTTTCGGTGCGTAACACACACACAAACACACACACATACACACACACACACTGTAATGCTTAACGAAAACATGCACAAATGTAGTGCTTAACAGAAACATATAAACGCACATATGGTTCTGAAGACAATCACGTACACATTGTATTATTAGCATAACCACACAAAAATCGTGATACTTACCACAAATACATACAAATACACATTGTGGTGCTTAACGCAAACATACACATTGTGGCACTAAACAAAAATACACACACACACATTGTTCGTCCTAACACAACAATTTTATGGTACACACACAAACGCCATGACATACACCTTAAATACACAGACAGACAGATAGACAGACAGACAGACACACAAACACAGAGAGAGAGAATCCGCTAACACACATACACTGATATACTTAACGCAAGCATAAACGTTGCAGTTTTTAACACACACACACACACACACACACACACACACACACATAGATATACTTAACGCAAGCATAAACGTTGCGGTGCTTAGCACACACACGCACAAATACTCTCACACACACACACGCACACAAACACAACCAAAACAAACGTTGTGGTGCTTACCCCCAACACACACTCGCGTGCACTTACACACAAACACACATGTATACGTTTTTATGTTTCTTCTTATGAAAGCGTCAGCCTGGCATATTAATGGTGGAAATGATTTTACATGCCCAGTTCAGAGATTAAAACATCTGGGAATGGTCGGTTACGATGCATACGGATAACGGAACCGGGCCAACCAGTAACACCCAAATGATGAATTATTGATGATGATTTATACACGAATGCGTTCAGAGATTTACAACCTCGAGGGAAAAAGGATAGTTTGTCCGTAGTTTTACATCACATCACCAATTTCTCATCTATGCTCCATTTGGTGCGCAACTCCTGCTCTAATTTGCATACATAATTTTTCATTAAAATTAGCAACGGAACCCCGGACATATAGACTTGTATCTTGACAACTAATAAAAGCCAACGACAATAGTACAATGGTCCTTGACAATAACCAAGTTGAACCCTGAACCATAGAGACCTTGTGATTAAAAGCTTATGCTCTTAGCCACTAGGCAACTATAGCCCAGAGAAATTGAACCCTGAACCACATACACCTTGTAGTAGAAGGCTAATGCCTTAACCACTAGGCAATCGTAGTCCGGGGGCAGATGATGGCTATTGCATGCAAAAGAACAACAACTGTACAATACAAAAGAAAGAAATTAGAAAGTTAAAAGTCAGAAAAAGCAGAATTGAGAGAGCGCCCGTTAAGGGCGAGTGGTCGAATATATCCATCACGGAAACACCCAACCACCTTCCCGGTTGACATCGGAGACTGCTCCGACATCTACACTATTCTATTAGGAACAGCGAGGGAAGTATTGCTGATTATCTTCGCGCAATGTTGTTTTATAAAAAGGTACCTGATTTCACTTCATTGTGGTGTCTTATAATAATTCATTTGAAATTTACTTTGTAAATGCGTGTTTTATATTATGTTTAATGTAGGTATCAAGATAAAAAATTATATTATTTTTGTGTTTATTAATTGCATCACATTGTTGTCGATTTATTGAAATATTAGATAAAATACATTTAAAATTATTCTTAGTTTTACCATACCACATAACTCTTTACTACCTACCGCAAAATATGTTAAAGAATGGTGAACACAGTTCCAGGTAGAAAACATGCGCGGCTTACCTATATGATTAATTACATGTAAAACTTGACCCATAGAAAGGCGGACAATTCAAAAACATGTTGATAAAAACACACACACATAGAGAGAGAGAGAATGACCTTGAACACATAGATGCTGAGAGACCCTGAACACACAGAGAGAGACAGAGACAAAGACCTTGTACACACACACACGTTTGTGGAGGGAGGGAAGTTTCAGCGTGAGAACTTGGTTGCAACAGCTTTAAATAGTAAGATACAGGTAAGTATTGAAATGTATACATGTTGATTTGAAGTTACATCAAAATAAATCCAATTAATTATAAAAAAATATCTGTGTTTTGTGCAACAGTTTCTAGTTATGTGTTCGTACATCGCTCCGTACATTAATCCGAGTTTCAATAATGTAAAGGAGGCAAATTATCTTGACCGCCTCGATATAAGTGAAACACTCCCGTGACTGGTATGCAAAACAGATAATTACATCAACCCATTTCAAAGTCTTATTTTCCTTTAAAAATGCGTGTATCAGGCGTGATATTTATATTCTAAGGCCACTAATAATCCAAAATACAAGTCATAAAAAGTGCACGGTCAGACAATACTGTACTATTTGAATTGAGGTGAATATTGTTTGGTTTGAACAATGCTGAACAATATACAGCCGAATATGCCTCAACAATAATCAACTCTTTCACGTTTTTCAACCAATTGGTTTTAACTTGAATTTTCCTACTTAGATGATCCTTAAAGGCATATGCTATGAAATAGAACCACCATTCAAAACAAGGTAATTTTTTCACTGTTTGTTCTATATGAACATGCAAACAAAAATATGCAATAATAATGGTAGGTCACCGCATGTAATTTTTCAACAACTCTTGTTCAATATATGCAGTATTTCAAGGATTTTGCATTTTTACCCAAAAATCGGTATAATTGAAAAATCAACCTCAAACAAACTCAAGAAATTCATTAAAATGTTATAATCAGCAAAAATACATCATACCCATATTTAACATGTTAAAAATGTCAAAGTTGACAGTTCAATACACATTTATTAAAATAATTGGTAAAAAATACATTGGAGGTAGAGCTCATTTTACCGCCTTTTTCACAAAAATTCCATACATTTTCATGTATAAAAAAAAATCTACCATTCGAAATCTTTTCAAATTCTGCCAAAAGCTTAACCATACTATATACTTCACAAAAACAAAGAAAAATTGATAGGTCACCAGGATATTTTAGGATTTAAAAATAAAAAACTATCCCTACCCCCATGATTTTTTCAAATTTTCCATTAAAAAAATGAAAAAAAAAATCCCCAAAAGGTTTTTTTCTCTTCAGTTAATTCAAATATTAGCATCAGATTCAAGATAATACACAAAACGAAGCAAAACAAAGTATATTTTTACATATAATTTACAATATTAATCTTTCTTTTATAATCTGAATAGTAAAAATAGATTCATAATTATCGTAAAAATATCTGTGAATCTTTAAGATTTCAAAAACTCCAATGAAAAGAATAAAATAGAACAGTTTTGTTCAACCATGTCGACATTCTAATATCTCTTGGAACTTACATAAATTTCCATTACTTTGTGGTGTGGTCAAAGAGAGAAAACTCTATAACATGGTAAGTTTACATTTTGTGCATCTCTGTGCTAGTAATACTCGCATTATAGGCCGTACCGTTTTTCGTTTTGGATTACACAAGATAGATAGAACCTAATTGCTATGTTGACAACGGTGTGATGAAATTTGGACAATTCACCGTTGTATGGTTTCCATTTGTTTATGTTTACTGTAATAGATATCATTTAATCATTTTTCGAAGCTAGTGGTTGAGAAGTACGTTCGGGTTCCACAACAGTTGGACCAGATTTGTTCATTTGAATCATGCGGGCAGAACATACTTCTCGCCTTTTTTTATCCGATACTTTAATAAACCGTCCTCTTCTTCTAAGAAGCATTTTGATCAATAATTTTACGATTTATACGATTTATATTGCCGAATACTGATTAAAAGAAAGCCGGATGTTTACAGTTGCTACGGTCGATCTTCGTCTACTGCTAGTATATCCCTTCATTTGAAATGTCGCACCACTTACACAGACAATAACGTAACTAGAGTTGTAGCCCCTGGATGCGCGGATTCGGTGCGCAATGAAAAAACCCGAAAATGCCTTTAACTACACGACCACATAGAAACTAGATAAATACAAATTAATTAGATTAACTTTCATATATTTCAATGAATCATTCTAGTTTACAATACAGCAAACTCCAAGTTATAGTCCGATCACTTATTCAGTGATCAAAACCGATGTGGTTTAAAAAAGATCGTGGATTACTTACCTCAAATTTCATAAATGTTATATGTAGATCTGTTATTTTTATAACATGTGTTTAAATAATTTGATTAAATTTCTTATATTAAGTCTAAAAATCATATAAAACCGGTTTTCATCGGACACGCATCTGAATTCAGACGATGCGTATCACCTAGTAAAATACATTATCGCCAAAAACTACATCTTATGAGACAAAAATCGCGGTTTTGTTATATGAGCTTGAAGGTTTTGTAGTTTTAAAACATTAAATTAAAAAATTTTGTCGTTCTAGGCCAAACATGGGTAATAAACGAATATTATTCATTATTTTGATGTTTGTGCTGTTTTACCTGTTGTCCATTCATAATCAAGTGCAATGGGTTAGTCCGTGACGTATACTAGTTAGGAATAGAAACACCTGTATAAACCCGTATCGCGTGAATACGTATTAGCCAATCAGAACCCAATTATGAATGACTTATATGAATGAAACTGTCGAATATGCCATATCAAAATATCAGAGGGACAACAGCTACCTTTCAATTAATTGCTAAATTTTCACTCCCAAAAACTCAAAAACTACAGTGAATATTCAAAATTTAACCATGCAGATAGAAAAATAGTATTTTTAAATACTGATCTTTAAAACAAGACTGCAAACGAACAAGTATTAATTTCTCAACAAACTTTTATCGAAAAAGTTTATTAAAACTTATTCATATAATTTAAAATATAAAAAAATAAAAAGCTAAGAATATTTGAAATAAAAAGCTAAGAATATTTGAAAAAAATATTCAAATTATTATTATTCTTAGTGAAATGTCTATTAGTTACATCAGTGAGATATCTAAGTTTTGAATCACAACACCCATTCAAAACATGTTTTTTCATCACTGAAAATGTGATCGGACTATAATACTATAAAGGTACATTACCCACTTTCTGTTCAATATGTGGTGATGGAGTATAAAATTCCATCCTGGTTGCTGCACCACACACAAAATGTCCAATTTTGATTAATTGGTTGATTCCAGACCTAAAAACTAATGTTAGTTTATGGTAACTTTTGGAGTTTGGTAATGTCAACATTATTGCAGTAAAACAATTCACTGTTATATACGAGTAAGTCCCCCATAAGTTCTTATGGCAGAGTGTTGGTTTAAATATAGGTCGCCGTGTGCGTATCATCACGCTTCACTCGTTACAGATTCGCTGTATGAATTTGACCTTTAATTTGAAGATTACGTCAGGCTTAATAGACTGTGATTTAGGGAAGAGAGCATGTTACTTTAGCATAAACACCCGTAGCCAGCAGTATGACTATCGTCAATCCTTATATATTAACTTATATCATGTTACTATGATAAACTTATATCCCCTAAATTACACAATGAATATGTTTGTTTCGATATTCATTTTAAAGGTCAAACGGCCAGGTCAGACTTGACGCACTAGAGTGTAAGACTTATAAACACGAACGAGTTGAAATATTGCAAATAGGTCGCCGTATGTACATGTATACAATCACGCCTGTTCACGCTTTATTCGTTACGATTATCCAATTTAATAATTATTATACTCATTTAGTACCACGGCCATTTAAGACCGGGGTTCGATAATTTTTATACGATGCAAAATGCAACGCAAACAACCGTTCTTGAAACTTTCTTATGGTGTTTTACCACTGTATCGTATTATTTTCATGATAAAGTATCGTATCATATCGCGAGATACAGCTGTATTGCGACGTATCGTTTCACCCCAAGAATATAATAATTAATAATGTCACCAGAGCTTTCGACCATAGTAACGAATCATCTTTGTCATATATCATTTTTTAAAATTTAATAATAAAATACATTCAAAAAATGGTATATGACAATACTATTTTTAATGTATTTTATGGTTGTTTTTTTTAAAAGAAAATGGTATATGACATCTTGACCAACGCCCTAAACAATCGGCCTCCACGAAATCCACGTACTATAGCTATTTAAATCGGTGTCTTTAAAAAAAACAACAACAATAATAAACAAAATTTAAAAAACTGCCAAAACGGAAATAGATAACACATCTGCCTATATCCGGTCATAATGTATCTAACTAGTAAACAAATTGTTGTTTACAAATGTTATACTATTGGATAAATAGGGACTGTTGTAATGTCCACAAAATGTTAGGACAGACGTTTATGGAAAATTAGTGTGTTCCAGGAACTACCGCTGTAGTAAGAGAAGTTAAAGTTTAGCTATACTAGTATCTGAATGTTATGAATGAAGGACATTTTAACCGTAGTTTTAGTGAAGTTTTACATCTTATTTAAGTTTACAGACTTAACAAAATGAGTTCGTTTAATGGAAATATATCCTCTTTTTTCAGTGATGAAGCTATTTTACGACGCTATAATGATAACGAAGCTAACATTCTACTTCCGGTCATCATATTTGTTAGCGCCTTAATGGCTGTTGGTTTGTTTGGTAATATTTTAGTTATTTACATTTACAGATTTAGATTCCGTAAGTCAAGTTCAAGGACATTTGTTCTGTGTTTGGCATTTTTAGACACAGCAGCGTGTGTTTTCGGAATGCCTTTTCACATAGCGGACATGTTACATCCTTATATGTTTTACTCATCCGCAGCCTGCAAATCTTTAAGTTTTATAATGTCGGTTGTCGTTCTTGCTTCCAACTTTGTCCTCGTTCTCATTGCTTCGGACAGATATCAAAAGATTTGCAAACCATTCCAAAGACAAATCTCGGAGTTTGGAACACGGAAAGCATGCGTGATTTTGATTTTCTTGGCCGCCATTTTTGCCATTCCGCACTTAATACTGTATGGCCAACGATCAGTTGAAATTGGAATTAATAACATTACCGGAACTGAATGTTTTATTACTGATGACTATGTTAATACCTTACTCCCGTTAATTTATAACGGAATATTAATGTTTATATTCGTATCATCAACCATTGTTCTTTCTACATTGTACAGTCTTGTTGGACTGAAGGTATGGAAACGCCGGATAATGGTCAGTGATAAAATGGGAAAGGATGGGAATTCCAGCTGGAAATTTTGTGGAAATACATCAGACACAATGGAGGATGAGGTATTTTCAGAAAATCACAGTGGAAATGTGGAAATAAAATCGGTGACTTTTGCTAAATCGGCAAAAGGCGAAACTACCAAAATAGAATATGTGGCGGCAAATACTCCTATTTACAAAGGAGAGGTACAATCAGACGATACGATAGCTGGTGGTTCTCGTGTAAATCACGCCGTATCCGACAGACCTAAAACGCCTTCAGAATCGTCTGATAAACAAAAACATAAAAAGAAGAAAGTAAGACGTATGTTTTCACAGAGTGAATCCGACAGCGACACCGGAACCCGCCATGACACCGGAAGTACAAGGAGAAAGCACAGATTTGGTAGTACTAATTCACGAGCTTCCTATACGCCTAAGCGACAGAAGAGAGCTGTTCGGATAACCATCATGCTCTTTGCGATCACTCTGGTTTACGTCATCAGTTTCTTGCCATTTCTTGTCATAACTGTCATGGACGCTTTGGATGAAACATTCTGGACTGGGATGAGCCAAAATCAAAATGCAATTTACAATTTTCTGTTGAGAACATATTTCATCAACAATGTCGTTAATCCTATAATTTACGGGATCTTGGATACAAAATTCCGATCTGAAACATCTTATTTATTTAAAAGAACATGCGGTTGCAGACTTACTAACGAGTAGCCTCCCCTGAAAACGTTTTAATTTCAAAGCCTAATTTTGCTTCACAAACGGTTTTATATCGCTACAAAATTGCTGAACAAATTGTTCCGGGATTTTGTCTCATAAAGGGCTCGATAACAGAAGCAATTGTTGGTCAAAAAGACAAAAACATGTATGTATTCGCCTTTGTTTGATCGCTCAAACTAACTCGATCATCCGGGTATGCGGCGCCTGTGCAGAATTGTCCGAATGAATGGCGCTCGTCGCTTTTTTTTTACAGATTGGTAATCCGAGATATTTGTGGATTTCCTTTAATTATTCGCTATACTTCTATATGACATTGTTATAAACTGTAAATGACCAGAGTGAACTAAACCACATATTAATGTCATTTCTAGTATATTATTGTATATGGTTATTGAACTGATATGTAAAATGATTGTCTTGAGTTGACTCGACATTTGCACGAGCTTCCGAGTGCAAATTTCCAGTCAACAAGGGATAATCATTTTACAATATCAGTTCAATAACCCTTTTATTATATAGCAAAATTAATTTCATTTACTTCCGTCAAGTATTTCATCTAAAATGTCGTTTTGTCGTACAATACATAAATATTACACTAGATATAAGAACTAGTGCAACATTAAAACAACACAGTGATGACGTCTTCAGCCATGTTACAACAATCGTCATAAACAACAGCGCCATGTTATAAAGCGTGCAATATGAAAAAATTGATTCGGGAAACCTCGGACTGGAACAAATTTAGCGTGCAAATACCGATGTTTATTACACGCTAACACCTCGGGATTTATCGTTTAATTTCTATGCGAAATATATATTGCTATATAATAAAGTTTGTTTATTGATAAGTTGCATCAACTAACTTACAAGTAAGAAGCTTAAAGACAAAGTTACTTAATGACATAATAACATAGCTATTATATCTTCATTTGTTTTGTTAATACATGTACATGTACATAATTTATGTATAAAGTAACAGAAAATCCATTACAAAAGGATTATTTAGACCTTAAAGACCGTTGTATATTTGTTATTCTTGCGTAGTTTGGTATTTTTGCCTGAACTTCCGAGTACAAAAAAGCAATCAAGATGTACCAAGTACATGTAAAACAGTCTTTAGGTTAAATAAAAACAAGAATTACGTCCCCTTGATGGCAGCCTAAATTTCCTTTTATGACTTTTGTCAACAGTTAACAGTGACCAATGGAATGTAAAAAGAAGTTACTACACAAGATAAATACAGAATTGTCACAGTGCTGTACAAGAACATTGATTGATTGATTGATTGATTGATTGATTGATTGATTGATTGATTGATTGATTGATTGATTGATTGATTGGACTTTTAAGTCCCAGTCAAGAATAGTTTACTTATTTCGAGACGTTTCCAGCTATAGGTGAAGTAACCTTTGCAGTGTGTTCAGGGCAATGTGCAAGAATGGTTCTTTAACGTGCCATGCCTGCCCTGACACGGGCATCGGGTTTTAAGGTCTCTTCCGAAAGCCCTCGTAACTTCCTTTTCTAAGTGCCGAATGCTTGGCGAAAGAAAATCAGTCACTACCTTTTATCAAGTCTTGGTCAGGCCCCGTCCGTGGTTCGAACCCATGACCTCCCACATAAGCGAAGATTCTAATTGGAGCTAGCATATTGGTAAAGACAAAAAGACCAGCCGTGGATTAATCAGTTCAAGTAGCGACTTTTCATGATCAGGTATCGACCTACAGACCTGTCGAAAGATTACCACTAAACTAACGGATTAGTGTTCAATCGGCGACACAACTCGGTCCCTCGTGACCATAATCTCGACAGCTTTTCGACAACTTCTCTAGGCAGTTTTTCGGTTGCTAGCTATAGTATCATTAACTAGACAAGTTCCCATTTCTTTTTGTTAGTTAAGTGTTAAACTGTCGACAGATCTTTACTGTGTGGTTCAGTGTAGAGCACGCGCAGATTTCCAACATGGGGGCGCGCCGTATTTAGAAAATTAATACGCATATCATTCATTCAGAAATTAATGCACAACGTAATTCTTTATTTGGCGCCAGATAGCGACTTACTAGCTTCATCTGGTTAATTGACTTCTGATAAGTATTTTGTTATCCCTACATAAACTAGAACTGTCTCTTTAAGAGCCAAATATCCCCCGCCCCCAACATTTAATGTTTTTTCTTGATCTTTACTATATGACCTAATTAGTTAAAGGTCATGACACACCTTCCGACTATGGAGATTATCCATGTGAAGTTTTATGAAAGTCGTCCTAAGCAGTTATGAGATATGGCCTGACACGATTTAAACGGACAGACAGACATGGTGATTCCTATATACCCCCAAACTTGTTTGCTGTGGGTATAATTAATCGGCGTCTTGTGTCACGGAAAGCATTGACAAGGAAGACACTTCGCTGTCATTATTATATGGCATAAGTGAAATGAGATTGGCCATAATTTCCCATTTTATCAATCAGGTGCAGATTGCAAACGACGGGAAGAGACAGGGGTAAAATGTCTCAATATAGAAAATGACAGTTTGAAATCCTGAATAAAGTTAATTAAATCACTAAAATATAAAATTTGTCAAATTTAAGTTAAGGAAAATTTTAGTTATGGAATGATTGTTAAACTGGGGCATAATTCTTTACATACCAAGTACATTATAAGTACACATACTTGTCGCCCTAACTAATTATAAGTAACTGCAACATCTGAACAACTAAGGGACAAGAACCACAACAACAGTGTGAAATAACGCTTAAAAAGTATATATACACATATTGAGACCATCGGGACAGACACTGCATATGATAACAATATCAGTGGTGTTTGTGAAAACAAAAAAACTAAAGCAGTCATAACCGGTCCTAAACGACCCCACTACCACTACCTCGTCGCTACCTCGTATTATGGACATGCCTGATTGTCAGTTTTTTCACCTATATGCTCCCCAAAGGTATATCCGCATCTCCTCTTACCCATTGAAGGGAATTCAATGAAACTTGCAAGACATGATCAGCACACCCCTATAGTTGTGCATGTTACATTATAAACAAATATTTCTGTACACCTTTCCTATTCATCTATACACAAACGTTGTATTATCTGTCTGTCCGTCGGTATGTCCGCAAAAGTTATATTCGCATTTTCTACACTAGTCATATACCATTTTTTAATGTATTTTATGATTAAAGTCAAAAATTGGTATATGGCAGTACTAGTATTTTCATGACACTAAGACGGATCAGTACAAGGGCTATCTGTCTGTCAGTCAGTCGGTCTATCTGGCGGTAAGTCTATACAGTTCGTCAAATATCAGTAGCTGAAATCAACAAAGATATCAGGGTAGAAGCTTAAC
The DNA here is from genome assembly GCA_021292105.1 of Anadara kagoshimensis. Classification (NCBI taxonomy): domain Eukaryota; kingdom Metazoa; phylum Mollusca; class Bivalvia; order Arcoida; family Arcidae; genus Anadara; species Anadara kagoshimensis. The sequence continues at coordinate 32,392,620 of CM037863.1, read as the reverse complement.
TATTTTGAGTTAGGGGCCAAGTTCACTTCAGAAAAGAAGTTATAATAGTAATAAATAGGTAAAATGTGTAAAATTTAGGGCCCAAACTGATTTTTGGAGCCATTGGCTACTGGGCCCCTGCTAATCTTCATCCCTGGATATTTCGAATGCTTCAACCACTGGTTCACACATAGGGGATCAATAGGCCCAGCTATCTGCCTTGACGATAGCAAGTAACGTTTTGATGTTGCTACCATCGATGATGGCAATATTAACTAGAACTGTCTCTTAAGAGCCAAATACCCCCAACCCCTAACATTTAATGTTTTCCCGCGACCTTGAGCTTTCTGATATGACCTTGACACACCTTTGGATCATGAAGATAATTCATGTGAAGTTTTATGACAGTCGCCCAAAGCAGTTATAAGAGATATGGTCCGGACATGATTTTACACGGATAGAAAGACGGTCAGACAGACGGACGGACAAACGGACAGACATGGCGATTCCTATATACCCCCCTCAAACTAGTTTGATAAAAAGTAACTACCACGGCATCTGGTGATTTTAACCTCCCAGTAAAAGAAGTGGCATCTGGTGATTTTAACCTTCCAGTCACAGTGCGGCATCTGGTGATTTTAACCTCCCAGTAAAAGAAGTGGCAACTGGTGATTTTAACCTTCCAGTCACAGTGCGGCATCTGGTGATTTTAACCTTCCAGTCACAGTGCGGCATCTGGTGATTTTAACCTCCCAGTCACAGTGCGGCATCTGGTGATTTTAACCTCCCAGTAAAAAGGGTGGCATCTGGTGATTTTAACCTTCCAGTCACAGTGCGGCATCTGGTGATTTTAACCTCCCAGTCACAGTGCGGCATCTGGTGATTTTAACCTCCCAGTAAAAAGGGTGGCATCTGGTGATTTTAACCTTCCAGTAACAGTGCGGCATCTGGTGATTTTAATCTCCCAGTAAAAGAAGTGGCATCTCGTGATTTTAACCTTCCAGTCACAGTGCGGCATCTGGTGATTTTAACCTCCCAGTTACAGTGCGGCATCTGGTGATTTTAACCTCCCAGTAAAAAAAGTGGCATCTGGTGATTTTAACATTCCAGTCACAGTACGGCATCTGGTGATTTTAACCTCCCAGTTACAGTGCGGCATCTGGTGATTTTAACCTCCCAGTAAAATCGGCGGCATCTGGTGATTTTAACCTCCCAGTAAAAGAAGTGGCAACTGGTGATTTTAACCTTCCAGTCACAGTGCGGCATCTGGTGATTTTTACCTTCCAGTCACAGTGCGGCATCTGGTGATTTTAACCTCCCAGTCACAGTGCGGCATCTGGGTGATTTTAACCTCCCAGTAAAAAAATGGCATCTGGTGATTTTAACATTCCAGTCACAGTACGGCATCTGGTGATTTTAACCTCCCAGTTACAGTGCGGCATCTGGTGATTTTAACCTCCCAGTAAAAGAAGTGGCATCTGGTGATTTTAACATTCCAGTCACAGTGCGGCATCTGGTGATTTTAACCTTCCAGTAACATTGCGGCATCTGGTGATTTTAACCTCCCAGTAAAAGGAGTGGCATCAGGTGACACTAACTAAGTTTCCCAGTCACAGCGCGGGATCTCGTGTGATTTTAACCTTTCAGTCACATTGCGGCATCTGATGATTTTAACATCCCAGTCACACCGGTGGCATCTAGTGAGCAACAGCGCGGCATCTGGTTGTTTTAACATCACGGTCACAGCAGTGGCATCTGGTGACACTAACTTCCAAGCCACAACGCGGCACTTGTTCATTTTAACATCCAAGTCACAGTGGTGCATCTGGTGTCACTAACATCGTAGCCACAGTGGCGGCATTTGGAGATTTTTAGATTAAGAGCTCAGATGTTAGATCGTCGTGATTACAGATTTGTTGTCTTAAACGTTCAATCATTTAGATACCACATGGATATATATCGAATTTAGTTAAATCGAATTCAGTCTGTAATCAATAACAGCTGTGCTTAATGGATCTCAGTAATGTATGGTTTGCGACGATATGATTTTCAGAGAGAGAGAGAGAGAGAGAGAGAGAGAGAGAGAGAGAGAGAGAGAGAGAGAGAGATTCTTTCAAGTTTTCTTTCGGCAATGATATCTTAGAATCTTGACCCTCCCTTGAACATTGTCCCCGAAAACACTGCAATGCCGGGCCAAATTTGCTGCAGTCTCGATATAAGTGAAATATTCTTAACTTGGGCGTAAAACCCCATTCAATCATTCAATCAATCAGTCTTTCATGTTTCCACTCAGGAAGTTTCCAGCGTGAAAAAGTTGTTCACTTGTCAAAAATCAGTAATCTTCTCCGGTCAATCCGGTTTTCTCTATTATCTCATAACTGGCCGATTTGATATAACTGGAAGGCTATAACATTAATTCATATTGTCATGTAAATTTATATTTTGTTTTTCGATATGTTCTTTGTTTCTTGTTAATTTTGTTGGTTTATACTTTGTTTTACTTTTTGATTTGTCATTTTATACGTTTTTAGTGTTTAACTATGTTTCTTTTCGATTTATACCAAGTTTGTCTCTTGTTAATTTATACTTTTTTTCAAATTTTCTTAATTTATATAATTTAAAATTCATACTTTGTTTCTTTGATAAATAACTTTTTTAATCAGTGATATTACTAAGTCAAATTGATATCAAAATATATATATATATAGTCAAGCGCATCTCATGACATCACTAAACTGTCACGGGTACATTACACACCTCAACCGTCTGCATCCCTGACCATTCCCGGTGTATCACGATTATCTGATTATCCAAAGATTATCTTCTCGTTAATTTTTTTGTGTAAATATTTGCATACGCTTCTTGAATATATATATATATATTAATATTTAGATTTTTAAGAATTTATAAAATATCGCGCTGCTATCGAATCTTATAAGTCTACAAATCAGAGAGAGAGAGAGAGAGAGAGAGAGAGAGATGGGTCTATAGACTAGCCACAGCTTAGTTATGTACAGTGGCGTAAGAAGAATATCGCTATATGTACAATGTGCCCTTTACTTTAATCGATAAACTACATTTTATATACATCATTACGTAGATATATACACGCCAGTTGAAGATCAACATTGGAGAAATCAATCCAGTAGTCCTCATTTATGAAGCAGTGGTCTTTCACCGCAGGTTCGTTGGCCTTTATGTCAATTATATGTATTTAATTTCGACATACTTTATATAAATAATTTTGTGTATTGCATTAGTAGATCTCTAGCGATCGTCGGATCGTAAACACCATAATTATTTGCTGTGACTATTTTTTTCTTCTTTTTATTACAGAAATTATGATCAGTGGAGTGTGACGGATATTGTTTTTCAATACACAGCGAAAAAAATCGTAGTTAGCCCGCAGCGGTAAATGCATGTAGGTCATCATTGAACGGAATTAGGTCAGTGTGTAACTATCCGCTCATTGAAGGTGTGAAACAGCTTAGCCGCCATTTGTAAATGGCATATATACATTTGCGTTGGAGAACATCATCACTTCCGTCCAAGGTAGGTACTAAAAACATATGATCAATCTTATTTTTTATAAAACCTTTATATTTTTGTTTTCTGATATTCTTATGTCGTTATTTTATATCTGTGACTTACACGTTACATTTGGCGCGTTATTTAATGCAGGTGGTCGGAATTGCATGTCGAAATAATTTCCTACTCGGCCATTACCTATTATTATACATACAGTAAATGAAGGCATGTCGATTTCTTCTTTATATCCACCATTAGATAAAAAAAAGATGCGGATTTCTTTCAGTGTCGAGTTATAATACATATATATACGAATTTATATTTTTATTTATCTTATCTTTTATATGATTATTATATTTTGGTAAACATGATTGAATCAGGATTTTGGGGGATGGTGAAAAAAATTGGGATACAGGTGAAATTAGGTCACGGTGTGGGTCAATTTACTCTGACCTGAGAGCAAGCACCTTGCATGTCAATTAGAGAGATCTAGCTAAAGGATGTTGGCATTGGGAGTTCAGTCACCTTAGTCATGTGGGGCAAAGTGGATTTAAGGAGAATGACCTGTTAATATTTATACAAAGAAAAAAACACCAGTGTATGTAGGGCTTTTATAAAGATTTTTTATACATCAGAGATAGCAGGAGTGATGAATGAGATGTTATTTTTAATGGGAAATAATGGCCCTTAGATGTTATTGTGCCAATTATACATGTACAGGTGGCAGGGTGGTACTATTTGAATAAAAGTTATAAAACGTTAAAGACATGATTTGTATACAGATGTTTTTTTTTAATTCATGTATTTGTTACTTTTCTGAATTTTCACAATTGATAAAACTTAATTTAAATAAAGATCATTCTCAGATTTGTAATATTTTAATTAAATTAAGGTGCCTAGGCATACTTTTCCATTTTCAGAATTCATGATCCATTTCCTGTCAATTTAAACCGATAATGTATCCTATACGTTGTTACAAATTCCAGATTTACAGAGCTGATGGTTAACCAGTTTAAAATATTTTTCTTAAAATTAAAAAGACAACAATAAATAAATAATAAATAAATATCTATAAATAGATAAATATTTTATAAATGAATAAACAAACCAATAAATACAGTAAAAGAATACACATGTGCATGTTCCATTGGCTTTGTGAAAATATACAATGTATGTTGATAATAAATAAATAAATAAATAATAAAACCAAGAAAAGTATAAAATGTCTAATGTTAATTTCTCATTAGTAATGTACCTTTACTAAACCATGTTTTGCCAATGGCAACTAAATTCTGAGAAATTCTTTTAAAAAGTAACATATTTTAGAATTAAAAAAAATGCTTTCAAAAGGAATGTATTTTCACAAATTTTGAAATTTGCTACTTATAATTTAAATTTTGTGGATACCTAGAATAAACATACCAGATGTCTGATGTTTATGTTTAAATTGCAGTATATAGTATATTTTCCTGAGTAAAGGATCAATTCCTTCGATAGAGCTCTGTCTTACAGCTTTTAGTACATCTGCACTTAATTTGATATCATAGACAAATGTCTACCTTATATGTTTTCTCTCTCTGGTGATAACATATATATCATATATATATATATATATATATATATATATATATATATATATATATATATATGTTTCTATTCTATTAAGCCATATTCGCCATCGGCTATTAATTTATGAGAAATTCATTTGAAAAAGTAACCTTTTTTAGCAAAATGAAAAAATACAATAAAAAGGACTATATTTTCACAAATATTTGAAATTTGGTTACTTATAATTTAAATTTTGAAAACCTAAATATTGATTGTTGGTTTAGTGTTTTGCTTTCAGAATGACTTAGTTTGTTGTTTTTTTCAATTTAATTCTAACACGTGATACCTCATTATAATGCCCCTCAATAACTTTGCCACCTTGTTCATATTTGCACTAGTTTAAAATTGCCAAAACCGGTTGTAATGCCAAAATTTGACTTACATGTAACTACTGGTGGTTATGAATATGGCCCACTGAAGTATTAACAATGGACTTTTTGGCAAATTAAGGGACCAATGGCCCCATGACCCCTTTTAGAGTGAACACTGATATTGTGGTGCCCTTATCTGACATGGCAGACAAATAATTAGGGTCAGAAACAACAGGTAATAATATTGGTTAATTTGTCCTTATGTAGTTCACAATACTTCTTACTTATTGTAAACAATGATCAGTTTACCTGAATCAAACATTGATTATTGAGATCTAACACATTTCTAGTTTTTATTATATAGATTGGAGAGACAATCATCTATCACACATTGTACTAAATAGTAGACAATGTTATTCCCAGCTTATACACAGAAGACCCTTTCACATGTAGTTGTTGACTTATAGACTGGAGACACTATCACATGTAGCTGTTGATTTATAGACTGTAGACACTATCACATGTAGTTGTTGACTTATAGACTGGAGACACTATCACATGTAGTTGTTTACGTTATAGACTGGTGACACTATCACATGTAGTTGTTGATTATAGACTGTAGACACTATCACATGTAGTTGTTGACTTATAGACTGGTGACACTATCACATGTAGTTGTTGGCTTATAGACTGGAGACATTATCACATGTAGTTGTTGATTTAGACTGGAGACATTATCACATGTAGTTGTTGTTTATAGACTGGAGACACTATCATATGTAGTTGTTGACTTATAGACTGGAGACATATCACATGTAGTTGTTGATTTAGACTGGAGACACTATCACATGTAGTTGTTGACTTATAGACTGGAGACACTATCACATGTAGTTGTTGATTTATAGACTGTAGACACTATCACATGTAGTTGTTGACTTATAGACTGGAGACACTATCACATGTAGTTGTTGGCTTATAGACTGGTGACACTATCACATGTAGTTGTTGACTTATAGACTGGAGACACTATCACATGTAGTGTTGACTTATAGACTGTAGACACTATCACATGTAGTGTTGACTTATAGACTGGACACTATCACATGTAGTTGTTGACTTATAGACTGGTGACACTATCACATGTAGTTGTTGACTTATAGACTGGAGACACTATCACATGTAGTTGTTGACTTATAGACTGGTGACACTATCACATGTAGTTGTTGACTTATAGACTGGAGACACTATCACATGTAGTTGTCTTATAGACTGGAGACACTATCACATGTAGCTGTTGACTTATAGACTGGTGACACTATCACATGTAGCTGTTGACTTATAGACTGGAGACACTGTCACATGTAGTTGTTGACTTATAGACTGTAGACACTATCACATGTAGTTCTTGACTTATAGACTGGAGACACTATCACATGTAGTTGTTGACTTATAGACTGGAGACACTATCACATGTAGTGTTGACTTATAGACTAGACACTATCACATGTAGTGTTGACTTATAGACTGGAGACACTATCACATGTAGTTGTTGGCTTATAGACTGGTGACACTATCACATGTAGTTGTTGACTTATAGACTGTAGACATTATCACATGTAGTTGTTGACTTATAGACTGTAGACACTATCACATGTAGTTGTTGACTTATAGACTGGAGACATTATCACATGTAGTTGTTGACTATAGACTGTAGACACTATCACATGTAGTTGTTGACTATAGACTGGAGACATTATCACATGTAGTTGTTGACCTATAGACTGGAGACACTATCACATGTAGTTGTTGACTTATAGACTGGAGACATTATCACATGTAGTTGTTGACTATAGACTGTAGACACTATCACATGTAGTTGTTGGCTTATAGACTGGAGACATTATCACATGTAGTTGTTGACCTATAGACTGTAGACACTATCACATGTAGTTTTTGGCTTATAGACTGGAGACATTATCACATATAGTTGTTGACTATAGACTGTAGACACTATCACATGTAGTTGTTGACTTATAGACTGTAACACTATCACATGTAGTTGTTGGCTTATAGACTGGAGACACTATCACATGTAGTTGTTGACTTATAGACTGGAGACATTATCACATGTAGTTGTTGACCTATAGACTGTAGACACTATCACATGTAGTTGTTGACTTATAGACTGGAGACACTATCACATGTAGTTGTTGGCTTATAGACTGGTGACACTATCACATGTAGTTGTTGACTTATAGACTGGAGACACTATCATCATGATCACATGTAGTTGTTGACTTATAGACTGGAGACACTATCACATGTAGTTGTTGACTTACAGACTGGAGACACTATCACATGTAGTTGTTGACTTACAGACTGGAGACACTATCACATGTAGTTGTTGGCTTATAGACTGGACACACTATCACATGTAGTTCTTGACTAATAGACTGGTGAATCTATCACATGTAGTTGTTGACTTATAGACTGTAGACACTATCACATGTAGTTGTTGACTTACAGACTGGAGACACTATCACATGTAGTTGTTGACTAATAGACTGGTGACACTATCACATGTAGTTGTTGACTTATAGACTGGTGACACTATCACATGTAGTTGTTGGCTTATAGACTGGAGACACTATCACATGTAGTTGTTGACTTATAGACTGGTGACACTATCACATGTTGTTGGCTTATAGACTGGAGACACTATCACATGTAGTTGTTGACTTATAGACTGGAGACACTATCACATGTAGTTGTTGGCTTATAGACTGGAGACACTATCACATGTAGTTGTTGACTTATAGACTGGAGACACTATCACATGTAGTTGTTGACTTATAGACTGGTGACACTATCACATGTAGTTGTTGGCTTATAGACTGGAGACACTATCACATGTAGTTGTTGACTATAGACTGGAGACACTATCACATGTAGTTGTTGACTTATAGACTGGAGACACTATCACATGTAGTTGTTGACTTATAGACTGGAGACACTATCACATGTAGTTGTTGACTTATAGACTGGAGACACTATCACATGTAGTTGTTGGCTTATAGACTGGTGACACTATCACATGTAGTTGTTGACTTATAGACTGCAGACACTATCACATGTAGTTCTTAACTTATAGACTGTAGACACTATCACATGTAGTTCTTGACTTATAGACTGGTGACACTATCACATGTAGTTCTTGACTTATAGACTGGAGACATTATCACATGTAGTTCTTGACTTGAAGACTGGAGACACTATCACATGTAGTTCTTGACTTATAGACTGGAGACATTATCACATGTAGTTGTTGACTTATAGACTGGAGACACTATCACATGTAGTTGTTGGCTTATAGACTGGACACACTATCACATGTAGTTCTTGACTAATAGACTGGTGAATCTATCACATGTAGTTGTTGACTTATAGACTGTAGACACTATCACATGTAGTTGTTGACTTATAGACTGGTGACACTATCACATGTAGTTGTTGACTTATAGACTGGAGACACTATCACATGTAGCTGTTGACTTATAGACTGGTGACACTATCACATGTAGCTGTTGACTTATAGACTGGAGACACTGTCACATGTAGTTGTTGACTTATAGACTGTAGACACTATCACATGTAGTTCTTGACTTATAGACTGGAGACACTATCACATGTAGTTGTTGACTTATAGACTGGAGACACTATCACATGTAGCTGTTGACTTATAGACTGGAGACACTATCACATGTAGCTGTTGACTTATAGACTGGAGACACTATCACATGTAGTTGTTGGCTTATAGACTGGTGACACTATCACATGTAGTTGTTGACTTATAGACTGTAGACATTATCACATGTAGTTGTTGACTTATAGACTGTAGACACTATCACATGTAGTTGTTGACTTATAGACTGGAGACATTATCACATGTAGTTGTTGACTTATAGACTGTAGACACTATCACATGTAGTTGTTGACTTATAGACTGGAGACATTATCACATGTAGTTGTTGACCTATAGACTGGAGACACTATCACATGTAGTTGTTGACTTATAGACTGGAGACATTATCACATGTAGTTGTTGGCTTATAGACTGGAGACATTATCACATGTAGTTGTTGACCTATAGACTGTAGACACTATCACATGTAGTTTTTGGCTTATAGACTGGAGACATTATCACATGTAGTTGTTGACCTATAGACTGTAGACACTATCACATGTAGTTGTTGACTTATAGACTGTAGACACTATCACATGTAGTTGTTGGCTTATAGACTGGAGACACTATCACATGTAGTTGTTGACTTATAGACTCGAGACATTATCACATGTAGTTGTTGACCTATAGACTGTAGACACTATCACATGTAGTTGTTGACTTATAGACTGGAGACACTATCACATGTAGTTGTTGGCTTATAGACTGGTGACACTATCACATGTAGTTGTTGACTTATAGACTGGAGACATTATCACATGTAGTTGTTGACCTATAGACTGTAGACACTATCACATGTAGTTGTTGACTTATAGACTGGAGACACTATCACATGTAGTTGTTGGCTTATAGACTGGTGACACTATCACATGTAGTTGTTGACTTATAGACTGGAGACACTATCATCATGATCACATGTAGTTGTTGACTTATAGACTGGAGACACTATCACATGTAGTTGTTGACTTACAGACTGGAGACACTATCACATGTAGTTGTTGACTTACAGACTGGAGACACTATCACATGTAGTTGTTGGCTTATAGACTGGACACACTATCACATGTAGTTCTTGACTAATAGACTGGTGAATCTATCACATGTAGTTGTTGACTTATAGACTGTAGACACTATCACATGTAGTTGTTGACTTACAGACTGGAGACACTATCATATGTAGTTGTTGACTAATAGACTGGTGACACTATCACATGTAGTTGTTATAGACTGGAGACACTATCACATGTAGTTGTTGACTTATAGACTGGAGACACTATCACATGTAGTTGTTATAGACTGGAGACACTATCACATGTAGTTGTTGACTTATAGACTGGAGACACTATCACATGTAGCTGTTGACTTATAGACTGGTGACACTATCACATGTAGTTGTTGACTTATAGACTGGAGACACTATCACATGTAGTTGTTGGCTTATAGACTGGAGACACTATCACATGTAGTTGTTGACTTATAGACTGGAGACACTATCACATGTAGTTGTTGACTTATAGACTGGTGACACTATCACATGTAGTTGTTGGCTTATAGACTGGAGACACTATCACATGTAGTTGTTGACTTATAGACTGGAGACACTATCACATGTAGTTGTTGACTTATAGACTGGAGACACTATCACATGTAGTTGTTGACTTATAGACTGGAGACACTATCACATGTAGTTGTTGACTTATAGACTGGAGACACTATCACATGTAGTTGTTGGCTTATAGACTGGTGACACTATCACATGTAGTTGTTGACTTATAGACTGCAGACACTATCACATGTAGTTCTTAACTTATAGACTGTAGACACTATCACATGTAGTTCTTGACTTATAGACTGGTGACACTATCACATGTAGTTCTTGACTTATAGACTGGAGACATTATCACATGTAGTTCTTGACTTGTAGACTGGAGACACTATCACATGTAGTTCTTGACTTATAGACTGGAGACATTATCACATGTAGTTGTTGACTTATAGACTGGAGACACTATCACATGTACCGGTAGTTGTTGACTCGTAGTCTGACACTATCACATGTAGTTGTTTACGTATAGACTAGAGACACTGTCACACTGTAATTGTTGACTTATAGACCTAATGATGATTTTACTGTCCACTGTGGGAGAAAATATTTTCAATCTTCAGTTGCGATTGATCTGCGGTGGGTCACAATGGACGGGGATGTAAAACTAATCCCTTCAAACCAACAGTTTAACCCACTGCACCCAGTCCACTAGAGCTGTACTGACCCAGTCCACCAGAGCTGTACCTTAGCTCAGTTGGCAATGCATTTGTATATACTGTAAATCAACTTTTAATCTTAGATATTAACTTTCACGATTCTCTTATTAAAACCATTTCGTGACTTTTACCTTTCATGATATGGAAATTAGCTGAATATTTGGTATTGATAAAACCATTTTGGAAACATATTCATGACAATTAAATTTCGTGATTATTTTATCCACATGAAACATGTGAAAGTTAATAGCACACAAATAAAAGTCGGTTTACAGTTTGGCTCCTGGTGTATTTTTCTTCTTCCTGTTACTTTTTAATTGGTCAGTATGGCCTTCAGAAGTGGTAGACTGACGATTGTTGACCATATAAAGCCCATCTGAAGGAATTTAGTGTGAAAATCTACCTTGTGGGGCTTTGGGAAATTAAAAAATAATCCTAGAAGAATGTAGCTTTCTGGGTAGCTCAGTTGGTAGAGCACTCGCCTATAGTACGGGAGGTCCTAGGTTTGATCCCTAGTCTGACTCTACATTTTTCTATCTCTCTATTAAACTTTTACATCTTCAGTCCAGTTGTAGAGATTGACTACACAGTCCCTTAAAAGAATACATATATACATATTACCATACCACTTCCTGTCTAATCATTTACTTTCTTTACATTGTAGAATGGATGGAGAAGGGAGTGAGACAAAGTGTGTCCGTCTCCCTGCAACCACTGGACCACGCCCTTTTAAATGTGATGTATGTCAACGCTCTTTTCGAGAAATTGCAACATTAAGAAAACATGAACAATTACATCGAGCTGATCGTCCTTATGTTTGTACTACATGTGGAAAATCATTTTTATGGTCATCAAATTTAAAAGTCCATGAAAGAGTTCATACCGGTGAAAGACCATACAAATGTAAAATATGTCATAGGTAAGTTATAGAAATGTCGTAGTGTAAAATATGTCGTAGTGTAAAATATGTCATAGATAAGTTATAGAAATGTCGTAGTGTAAAATATGTCGTAGTGTAAAATATGTCATAGATAAGTTATAGAAATGTTGTAGTGTAAAACATGTCGTAGTGTAAAACATGTCGTAGTGTAAAATATGTCGTAGTGTAAAACATGTCATAGATAAGTTATAGAAATGTCGTAATGTCGTAGTGTAAAATATGTCGTAGTGTAAAATATGTCATAGATAAGTTATAGAAATGTCGTAGTGTAAAGCATGTTGTAGTGTAAAGCATATCGTAGTGTCAAATATGTCGTAGTGTAAAATATGGCGTAGTGTAAAACATGTCGTAGTGTAAAGCATGTCGTAGTGTAAAACATGTCATAGGTAAGTTATAGAAATGTCGTAGTGTGAAATATGTCGTAGTGTAAAATATGTCATAGATAAGTTATAGAAATGTCGTAGTGTAAAGCATGTGGTAGTGTAAAATATGGCGTAGTGTAAAACATGTCGTAGTGTAAAATATGTTGTAGTGTAAAATATGTCATAGATAAGTTATAGAAATGTCATAGTGTAAAGCATGTCGTAGTGTAAAATATGTCGTAGTGTAAAACATGTCATAGATAAGTTATAGAAATGTCATAGTGTAAAGCATGTCATAGTGTAAAATATGTCGTAGTGTAAAATATGTCATAGATAAGTTATAGAAATGTCATAGTGTAAAGCATGTCGTAGTGTAAAATATGTCGTAGTGTAAAATATGTCGTAGTGTAAAACATGTCGTAGTGTGAAATATGTCGTAGTGTGAAATATGTCATAGATAAGTTATAGAAATGTCATAGTGTAAAGCATGTCGTAGTGTAAAATATGTCGTAGTGTAAAATATGTCATAGATAAGTTATAGAAATGTCATAGTGTAAAATATGTCGTAGTGTAAAATATGTCGTAGTGTAAAATATGTCATAGATAAGTTATAGAAATGTCATAGTGTAAAGCATGTCGTAGTGTAAAATATGTCGTAGTGTAAAATATGTCGTAGTGTAAAATATGTCATAGATAAGTTATAGAAATGTCATAGTGTAAAGCATGTCATAGTGTAAAATATGTCGTAGTGTAAAATATGTCATAGATAAGTTATAGAAATGTCATAGTGTAAAGCATGTCGTAGTGTAAAATATGTCGTAGTGTAAAATATGTCGTAGTGTAAAACATGTCATAGATAAGTTATAGAAATGTCATAGTGTAAAGCATGTCATAGTGTAAAATATGTCGTAGTGTAAAATATGTCATAGATAAGTTATAGAAATGTCATAGTGTAAAGCATGTCGTAGTGTAAAATATGTCGTAGTGTAAAATATGTCATAGATAAGTTATAGAAATGTCATAGTGTAAAGCATGTCGTAGTGTAAAATATGTCGTAGTGTAAAATATGTCGTAGTGTAAAACATGTCGTAGTGTGAAATATGTCGTAGTGTGAAATATGTCGTAGTGTAAAACATGTCGTAGTGTAAAATATGTCGTAGTGTAAAATATGTCATAGATAAGTTATAGAAATGTCGTAGTGTAAAGCATGTCGTAGTGTAAAACATGTCGTAGTGTAAAATATGGCGTAGTGTAAAATATGTCATAGATAAGTTATAGAAATGTCGTACTGTAAAGCATGTCGTAGTGTAAAATATGTCGTAGTGTAAAATATGTCGTAGTGTAAAACATGTCGTAGTGTGAAATATGTCGTAGTGTGAAATATGTCGTAGTGTAAAACATGTCGTAGTGTAAAATATGTAGTAGTGTAAAATATGTCATAGATAAGTTATAGAAATGTCGTAGTGTAAAGCATGTCGTAGTGTAAAACATGTCGTAGTGTAAAATATGGCGTAGTGTAAAATATATCATAGATAAGTTATAGAAATGTCGTACTGTAAAGCATGTCGTAGTGTAAAATATGTCGTAGTGTAAAATATGTCGTAGTGTAAAACATGTCGTAGTGTAAAATATGTCGTAGTGTAAAATATGTCATAGATAAGTTATAGAAATGTCGTACTGTAAAGCATGTCGTAGTGTAAAACATGTCGTAGTGTAAAATATGTCGTAGTGTAAAATATGTCGTAGTGTAAAACATGTCATAGTTAAGTAATAGAAATGTTGTAGTGTAAAGCATGTCGTAGTGTAAAATATGTCACAGCATAAATGTTAATGTGTCATAATGTAGACAATGTCACTGATAAGTCATAGAAATGCCATAGTGTAAAATATGTAATAGTGTTGATGTCATAATGTAAAATATGTCACTGGTAAGTCATAGAAATGTCATAGTGTAAATGTCATAGAAGGTTTATGAAATCCAGCTACATGACTACAAACCATGGGCACCCAAGTTATATATTTAACTTCGAGGGGGGGGGGTTATAGGAATCGCCCTGTCTGTACATCTGTCTGTCCGTCCATCTGGTTGTCCATATCAATATCGTGTCTGCTTCATATCTTTCATACCAAATTTATGTGCACAAGTAAAAGGTAAAGGTTCAGGAGGTCAATGTTGGGGGATATTTGGCTTTCAAGAGACACTTCTAGTTCATGTATAGAAAGCCGTGTCTTCAAAAGTCATCAACATGACACAAAACTACTGCTTTGAAAAGCCACAAAAATGACACAAACCACTGCTTTGAAAGCCACCAATATGACAAAACTACTGCTTTGAAAGTCACCAATATGACACAAAACCACTGCTTTGAAAAGCCACCAACATGGCACAAAGCCACTGCTTTCAAAGCCACCAATATGACACAAATTCACTGCTTTGAAAGCCATCAACATGACACAAAACCACTGCTTTGAAAGCCACAAACATAACACAAAAACACTGCTTTGAAAGCCACGAACATGACAAAACCCTTGCTTCGAAAGCCACCAATATGACACATAACCACTGCTCTGAAAGCCAACAATATGACACAAAACCACTGCTTTGAAACCCACCAACATGACACAAAACCACTGCTTTGAAACCCACCAACATGACTCAAAACCACTGCTTTGAAACCCACAACATGACACAAAACCCCTGCTTCAAAAGCCACCAACATGACACAAAACCACTGCTTTGAAAGCCACCCTCATGACACAAAACCACTGCTTTGAAAGCCACCAACATGGCACAAAATCGTAATTGGGTATATAGGAATCACCCTGTCTGTACATCTGTCTGTCGTCCATCTGGTTGTCCATCCCAATATCGTGTCTGCTTCATATCTTCCATATCTATGGATGGATTTAGATCAAACTTGGCACAAATGTAAACTAACATCAAACAATACCAAATTTATGTGCATAAGTAAAAGGTCAAGGTTCAGGAGGTCAATGTTGGAGGGGGGTATTTGGCTCTCAAGAGACAGTTCTAGTTCATGTATTGAAGGATATGTCTTCAAAAGTCATCAACATGACACAAAACCACTGCTTTGAAAGGCACTGACATGACACAAAACCACTACTTTGGAAAAAAAACACTGCTTTGAAAGCCACCAACATGACACAAAACCCTTGCTTCAAAAGCCACCAATATGACACAAAACCACTGCTTTGAAAGCCACCAACATGACACAAGACGAATGCTTTGAAAGCCACTAACATGACACAAAACCACTGCTTTGAAAGCCACCAATATGACACAAGACGAATGCTTTGAAAGCCACTAACATGACACAAAACCACTGCTTTGAAAGCCACCAACATGACACAAAACCCTTGCTTCAAAAGCCACCAATATGACACAAAACCACTGCTTTGAAAGCCACCAACATGACACAAGACGAATGCTTTGAAAGCCACTAACATGACACAAAACCACTGCTTTGAAAGCCACCAATATGACACAAAACCACTGCTATGAAAGCCACCAATATGACACAAAACCACTGCATTGAAAGCCACCACCATGACACAAAACCCCTTCTCTGAAAGCCACCACCATGACACAAAACCACTGCTTTGAAAGCCACCAACATGACACAAAACCCCTGCTCTGAAAGCCACCACTATGACACAAAACCACTGCTTTGAAAGACACCAACATGGCACAAAACAACTGCTTTGAAAGCCACCAATATGACACAAATCCACTGCTTTGAAAGCCACCAATATGACACAAAAGCACTGCTTTGAAAGCCACCAACATGGCACACAACCACTGCTTTGAAAACCCCCTACATGACACAAAATCATTATTAAATGTCCACCTTACTATATTCAAGTAGCACAAGACACAAGCTGTTTGTAAGACAAGACATTCAGGGTCATACAAGACATAACCTGTTTGTAAGACAAGACATTCAGGGTCGTACAAAATAATCATCATTAAATCACTTAGTTTTAACGAACAATAAAATGGTCACGATTCTAAAGAAAAGATTTTATGTGAATATCATATCTCTCTAAAATATGACTGAATTCATTTATTTTCTCACGTAAAAGTCACATAATAATAGGACATATTATCCTAAGTGTATCAAAAACAAAAGGGGTCAGTAATATTAGTATTTTATAGACAGCTGGTCAGCGTAATGGTTTTGTATAGATTTGTATTAGTAAGAGTATCACCATCAGGGACCATAGATCATTACACCTCTACAAAAGGGTAATCCTACACACAACGAGGTGGAATATCAGATAAGATTAACACTTTGTTTTTATATACCTGTACATAATGTGGTATATATTTATCCTGAGATACAAGTCACCTGGTAACAGAATCGGCTTCCGATATAACATTTTATTTTATTATATGACCAATGATTTAGCCCTTTACTGATTGGCTTAGAAGGCGTTTGGCGAGCCCAATAAATCGATATTTTCACTGCGCAAAAACGCACACAACATAAATATGACATAACAATAGGCAATGTCATTCCTACAAAAACTTGCGCGACGTTATGTGACATAACAATGGGCAATGTCCATCGTGTAAAAAGGCACCCAACGTTATGTGCCTGAACAATGGGCAATGTCCACCGTGTAAAAAGGCACCCAACGTTATGTGCCTGAACAATGGGCAATGTCCACCATGTAAAAAGGCACCCAACGTTATGTGACTGAACAATGGGCAATGTCCACCGTGTAAAAACGCACACAACGTTATGTGACTGAACAATGAGCAATGTCCATCGTGTAAAAAGGCACCCAACGTTATGTGACTGAACAATGGGCAATGTCCACTGTGTAAAAACGCACACAACGTTATGTGACATAACAATGGGCAATGTCCATCGTGTAAAAAAGCACCCAACATTATGTGACTGAACAATGGGCAATGTCCACCGTGTAAAAACGCACACAACGTTATGTGACTGAACAATGGGCAATGTCCACCGTGTAAAAACGCACACAACGTTATGTGACTGAACAATGGGCAATTTCCATTGTGTAAAAAGGCACCCAACGTTATGTGACTGAACAATGGGCAATGTCCACCGTGTAAAAAGGCACACAACGTTATGTGACTGAACAATGGGCAATGTCCATTGTGTAAAAAGGCACCCAACGTTATGTGACTGAACAATGGCCAATGTCCACTGTGTAAAAAGGCACACAACGTTATGTGACTGAACAATGGGCAATGTCCACCGTGTAAAAAGGCACCCAACGTTATGTGACTGAACAATGGGCAATGTCCACCATGTAAAAACACACGCAACGTTATGTGATGTAACATAGAAAAAAAGGCAAAAAAACACTTTTTATGTTTTGTAATCTAAAACATCATAATATGGTGATAAAAATCATTGGTCATATAATAAAACAATTGTTGACTTTCGATTCGGTAGACATAAGGATTAATCAATCTCAAAACAATATTCACCCCGGCCTCAGGCCTCGGTAAATATAAAGTGTTTGAGGTTGATAAATCCTTATATCTACCTCTTTAAAAGTCCATTATTGTTTAATATCAACTATCTATAGCCAGCTGAGCTTATGGCAAGGGAAAGTATATGTCCATGTAAGCACAAACTTTGTTCTTCTTCTCTGAAACCCCTTGGGCAATTCAGAACCAATTTTGTGTGAAAGATACCTATGTGGACTAGATTTCCACTGAATAGGTTTTGTTTACTCTTGGTTAGTTAATCTAGAGTAGATTGGAGTGAAAGAAAGGGGAGATGAGGGTTTTAGCTCAACTGACTATAGCCAGCTGACCTGATGGAGTAATGAAGTGTGCATGTATCTTCTACATCCATGCATGCATAAACTTTAATCTTCTCCTCTGAAACCACTGGGACAATTGGAACCAAATTTGGTGTTGAAGGCTCAAAGGTGGGCTAGACTAAGTGTCAAACATCCAAGATGGCTTTCTCGACTTATAGAATTACCATATATAACAATGCATAAATGACCACTGTGGATTCAATTTTCAACTTATTTGATTCAATTTGGACTATAGAAAGTAGACAGTGGGCCATTTGAACATATGTAAAACATGAAGTATTTTCTGACAATTGTTTTTGTTGACTTGATTTTCACCAGTTATTCAAATGAGATTTAAAAAAAAAAAAAAAATAACAAACCCATTCTTGGAAAACCATCTCCACAATTCCAAAACTGATCTCCTTGATAAAAGTGAAAGAATCATGAGTGGGATGTCAAATAGCAGCATTCCAATCCACCTGTTTCAAATAATTAATCAATCAATGTTTGTGGATACATGTACTAGTAATAAGGGTTTAACTTTTACCACTGTGGTCTCTTTGGATTGAATTAGAGTTGAGTAATGGAGTGCAATGTCTCAGTCAAGATTACCTAATTTCACTTATGTCAAAGTGGTCAGGTCTGGAATAATGGAGGAAACCAGAGTACCCTTAGAAAACCACCTTTTGTATGCAAACTGACAAAACTTCTTCACATTAAGATCTACTCAAGTAGGATTGGAACCCAGGCTTTGAGGCTTGAATTGACTGTTCTGACTGGGATTTGAACCTAGGTGGTGAGACATCACTCGGCCACTGACATCCCCGTGGCCTCCCCAAGTAGACGTCTCTATCTGTGCTTGTAGGACAAGACTACATGTATAATTTACATTGCTAACCCTTTGATTAGACATCGACCTAGATGTACTGTGTACGGTAGTAACCTAGTTCTGGTAGACATCTTGTCACATCAGCCAGTGTCTATAATAGTTACCTAGTTATAATGCTCATCTTATTTTGTCACTTATTGATCTTCAGATGTCTGTGATTTAATTATCGTGTGTGTGTGTGTGTGTGTGTGTGTCTGTGATTTAATTATCGTGTGTGTGTGTGTGTGTGTGTGTGTGTGTGTCTTTGATTTAATTATCATGTGTGTGTGTCTCTGCCTGTGTGTGTTTGTGTACCGGTATGTCTGTGAGTTAATTATCATGTGTGTGTGTGTGTGTGTGTGTGTGTTTGTGTGTATTTTGTGTTTTTTTAAGATGAAAGAAGGTTTTATATAAATGATATTTATGTTTTAATTTGTATTTTAGATGCTTTACTCAGTCCAATGACTTACGACGTCATGAGAGAAATGTACACATGCGAGGGAAGTTGGTTAATTACAAGACTCCATCTGCGAGGTCCTCTGGAGGAGGACCTGTCAATGTGGCTGCCTATCAAGCATTTGCCATGCAGCAGAGGGCGCTGCTTCAACATGCTTTAACGTATGAGAGTTTAATGCAGAATGTTGCCGTAGCTTCACAGAATCGCTACATGGTTCCACCACAGTCTATACAGGACTCCCCTGCTGCTGCACATACAAATCTACCTCTAATGAAGAAGAATAATGAGATATCTACCTCAGCTAATGGTGCCTCAACACCAAGCAGGCCTGAACAAGTAACTAGCCCAATCAAACTAGAACAGGTTACACCACCTTCCAGCCCCGGGGATAACGTAACTGTCGCTGTCAGAGCAAGGTCACACTCAGACTCCACCCTGGAACATAGGTTTATGCCAATACATAACTCCATAAACTATGGTCAGGTATGTGGATTAACTAGTGTTTGTTGTGTCTCCATTAGACACAAGGCGTGGTGTTAATTCACCAAGCAGTGATGTTGTAACTACTGTCAAACAGGCAACCTATGTATAATTACCACCTGTCTTCAAAAGCCAGCAAAATTTTATTCCAATTCCTCTTGATCCATTTTATCCATTTTTACCTGTCCATAAAATTTCCTTTTACTTTTCCCTTAAGACAGGTTTGACTGGATTTAAACTTATAAATTTAAGAATATTTAAGATAAGATAATCAGTTTTTAAAAAAAATTGTATTACATAATTGTTTGAAAGCTGCATGAGTTATGTTTTGGCCTCCATAATAATTAGAATTTTGTGATTTTTAGTGGTCTAAATTTTTTGCTTTACAGTAAATGTCAGAATTTCTTTGTCTGAAAAACTTGTGCTACTTGCATGTATGCAAATAACAACATAATTGTAAGTGTCAAATGTACCACCATATCTTAAATCTAGGGCATACATGGGGCATACAAGATGTATAAATATGGGTGATTCTTGTAGATTTTTTATTTTTCAATTATCTTTATTCTGTAAATAATGTCTACATAATCAGAGACTTGATGGATTTATTTTATTGTCTGTACTGTAATTCATCAGTAGGGTCAAGTACATCTACTAGTGACAAAAATAAAAATAGTGTATCCAAATTAATAAATCAGCCCTTCTTCTTGGTCATGTCTTTAGCTGGTACAAAATTGTTCATCAGTATAAAATCATTTTGACCCCTGACTTGTATTTGAATTATTAGTCATCTTGTTCAGACTTCCAATGAAGTGTTTGTCATTATATAAAGTGATAGAACCTCCCCCATTTATTCAGGTTTGACTGTAAATAAAGACAGAAAATCACCAAATTCCATGACATCTCACCAATTTTGATAAAAGTATCAGTAAAATCCAATATCGCCTGCTGCCTCTGCTGTGAAGACTCGGTTATATGATGTAATAAAATGTCTTACAAGTCTATTATACGATGATGTGTTACTCCGCTTAATTGTCTTAACTCTCTGTTATCTTACATTATTACGTTTGACATAATCCACGGCGTTGAGATCTCCTGATCTCCATGACACTGTCTACCCACTTCCAAGGACATGTCGTCTGCTAAAAAAGGCAAAAATAGAATACAGTTTCTTAATAGATCATTATTGGGCTTGTTTGTATTTTTTATTGATTTTTTTTTTGGTCTATTAGATGGTTTTTTTTCTTTTCTTACAAAATATAATCTGGTGTACTTATTCCTAGAATATGAATGTCTGAATTCTTACACTTTATAAGTAAAATTCCCCCCCTCCCCCCTCCCTCCCTCCGTCTGCTGTTGTCAAGTTTATTGTATTGTTCTTCTTATATTATCTGTCTGGTAACCATTAGACTTATTAATATTCTGTAACTGTTACCCCATGTCTGTAACAAATCTAGACATTTTATGTCTTTATATTCTGTCTTTCTATCATTGATTTTGTTCATTTTGTCTGTCCATTTTTAATGATAATAGCACTGCATGTATACAAACATCATACCTGCTAGCTAGATATTCTGTGAAATATTTCTATCATTACATAATATCAAATAGCCATAGATGATCTAGACTAACAGCCAGTGCACATCAGCCATTAGTCACTAGCTTGCCTGCATTTGTTCTATTGACCAACCTAAATCTTTCAAGGTTTCCATAAATTTAAAATCATTAGTAGCCAAATTTCCCAAAATTTGTAAAGATAAAATATAGTCTTTTTGTATTTTGTAAAGTTATTTATTGATAATGTAAATGATAGCAGAAATAAGCCTTTTTAACACAGTGCTCCAGATCATTTGTGAATCTGCATATTTTATGCACATATTTTAAATAGATATACTTGATTTTGTACCGGTAAATGAACCCATACCTACCGGTATTTAAAAATCAATCATCTATAAAAATTAAATACTAATATCAAACATTGCAGCATCATTGCGACCATGGAAAATTATGCAACCAATTGTAGTGGTAGGATAAAACCAAATCCTTTATTTATAGTCATAAATAACTCGGTGTTTTTTATGTAGCACCCTATAATAACATCACTGGATACCATGTTGTCATTATATTTAGTTCCACTCCAGAGCTAGGGGTTTATTATTATTAATCTTGATGTATTTATATCATCTTGTTCTCTGACAGGAATTTAAAAATTATGTTTTGTAATGGAAGGTCCAGGACCTTTTGTCTTTATTTTTGGTAGGTCCCACACAAGTTCTGAAAGTCCAACATCAACATTTAAATTACTTCCATGTTATCATATACAAATAGTAGAAAAAAACATTATCCTGGTAAAAAAAATAGTAGGTCCATCGGACCTATTCAGGCCCCAATGTATAATCAGTACCTGATCGATCCTGGATCTCGGACCAAGGGAATTTTAAACCCCTGTCTGATGTCATATATTTGCTGTTTATCATTCTTGGTTGTTACCCCTGTCTGATGTCATATATTTGTTGTTTATCATTCTTGGTTGTTATTACTTAGTACATGTTTTACAGCTACAAATTCCTATATATTTTTTCTTTCTTTTACAGAGTAACATGAGCAGTCCATCAGTGATACATTCACCTCCGGCGTCCTTGCCTACCAGTACATACCAGGGTCCCTGTTCAAGTTCGCCCTCATCTGTAAGAAGCCCATTACAGAACTCCAGCATGATTTTATCACCTACCCAAAGCTCAGCAAAATCACCATTATTAAATAGAAGCCCATCAATGCCTCATTCAAGTTCCATGATTTCGCCGTCGCAAAACTCCGGATACGACACATCAAGCTATTCTCCGGTAAATGGTCTACCTCATCAAACATTACCTCCAATCTCTACAGTTTACGGACATACCTCAGAAAAAGTGATGGACTTAAGCTTGAACAAGTCTGTAAGTAGCGGAGAATCAGACGACAGCGAATGGAAGGCAGGGATCACTTCGGTCCCCTCAAAAAGTCCTTCCATGTCGGAAGCAGAAAGTGATGAGAAGCGTGACGTGACAACTACCTCAGCAAGCCCAGGAGTGGATTCTGGGATTCATCATTGTCCACATTGTAATATCATCTTTCAAGATTTTACTATGTTTCATCTACATCAGAGCTTACACTCGCCGATGGAAGATGACCCGTTTCGATGTCCCTCGTGTAAACACCCATGTCAGGATCGCATTGAATTTATGTTTCACCTGGTTTGGCACGTCAAATACCCACACACAATACCAAATTATCAACCATTTAAAGAGAGTTACCTCTCTTAATCAGATGACGCTTAGCAACCCCACAGGTGAGTTTTATAAACTTTTAACAGAATGTTTATTATACTGTCACTTCTGTCATTGTTTTTGTCTGTCTATTGTCCATGATACTATGGTAAATTTTTTTCCCTTCAAAGAATTTTAATAATAATAAGTACACCGATATAGACTTAAAACATTGACCTGTCCACTTGACCCTTATTTTTTTAATTTTATAGGCCATTTCAAACATGTATATATATATATATAGGGGACATAGGTGCCTAAATTGTCTAAATGTGACTGAGGCATTAAACACTATTTCACCTACACCACCTAACAATGTTGACTGCACTATTATGTTCACATAATTGGTATTTCTCGTACCTCGTGGGCACACCAGTGCTAGATTTTTCTGTCTTGTCCAGTTTGTCTGGTACTGCCTCACGCGACAATTGAACAATCGGGATGACGTATCCAATCATTGTGCTTGACATCATCAAAACAAAGCGTTTCTTTATTTATTTTTCACATATGTTTTATTTTACTTTTTATTCAAAATATTTCATTGTCAGAGTTTTTTTTATATTTTTGCATTGAATACAATCGTTGATATTTTAAAATTTTTAAGAATTGTCGATGGGATTATTTTGAAAAGGCGGATTTGTACAATGCATTAGGTGCCCAAAGGAATGCAAGATGCCCCATGAGGGTACGTGTTTTGTTTTGTATGTATCGCAGTTATAAACACTTAAATGGTACAAGAAATAGAATCTGTCACTTGTTTGTGACCGATACCGGTTGATCTCTGTCTCGGTGCTATGATGTAACATATCCCAATCTCGGCAAAGCCTCTATTGGGATATATGTTACATCACATCACCCTCGACTGAGATCAACCGGAATCGGTCACAAACAGGTGACAGATTCTATTAGTCTTGACCTATATAAGTCAGACAAATCATTCTAACATGTGTGGCCAACCACGCTCAGTTTGATGTTTTGGATTTGAAGGTCATTGGCTTTTGAGGTCAACATTATAACTACCTGTAATTGGCTCAAACTTAAAGCAGTAGGATGTTTTGGTTTTGTGGTATGATAATCTTGGTTTTAAAGGTTAACCATAACTTGGTCTTTAATATGTCTTTATGTAAAAAATATAATATGAAACTAGAGTCCATATATTATTTGAGATGTACCGTACTTTGTTATTGGAAACTAAAGTCATTTGTTGTTAGTACAGTATCTGTATTACACAGTAATGTGAGACTAAAGTCTGAAGTTATTGTACTGTTTATTTATCAGACTTAATAATAAGACTACAATTTCTTCTTTTGTTTTGATATAAAGTTATAATTAGTAGCTGGAATCTTTGTTGTTTCCATGGTAACAAATGTTTATATTTGTCTGAAAGGCTTATTGCTATTTGACTTTATGTATACACTTTGTTCGGTCCAGACAGAAATGCCTCTTTCTGCCTTTTTTAAAATATATTAAAAATATTTAGGACTTGAATAAAAAAACAAAGGAGAATTATGTTTGATTGTCGGTAAATAGATAGAGACCTCCAGATAAAAAGATAATACTGCTTGTTTATTGGCTCACCTGTATAGTAATGTTCATTCTAGAAATTAATCTTTGGGGTTCACTTCACTTGATGCAAGGGCACCAGTACCAGTACATATTTACAAACAATAAACACTGGAAAAAATTGTTGATTTTAATATCTCATTTTGCTGATATTTTTAAGATTTGCCTAAAAATATGTGCATTTGGGCATATTTCCTTGCACCAGATTTCAAAATATTGTTTAAATATCTCATCACAGTGGCAAGGCTGGTACATACTAGAACGAAGTACAGCAGAGTTAAATGTCTGTGACTAGCAGAGTTAATGCCACACTATAATGTGAGATGTCTGTGACTAGCAGAGTTAGGGCCACACTATAATGTGAGATGTCTGTGACTAGCAGAGTTAGGGCCACACTATAATGTGAGATGTCTGTGACTAGCAGAGTTAAGGACACACTATAATGTGAGATGTCTGTGACTAGCAGAGTTAGGCCACACTATAATGTGAGATGTCTGTGACTAGCAGAGTTAAGGCCACACTATAATGTGAGATGTCTGTAAACAGCAGAGTTAGGGCCACACTATAATGTGAGATGTCTGTGACTAGCAGAGTTAAGGCCACACTATAATGTGAGATGTCTGTGACTAGCAGAGTTAAGGCCACACTATAATGTGAGATGTCTGTGAGTAGCAGAGTTAAGGCCACACTAAATGTGAGATGTCTGTGACTAGCAGAGTTAAGGCCACACTATAATGTGAGATGTCTGTGACTAGCAGAGTTAAGGCCACACTATAATGTGAGATGTCTGTGACTAGCAGAGTTAAGGCCACACTATAATGTGAGATGTCTGTGACTAGCAGAGTTAAGGACACACTATAATGTGAGATGTCTGTGACTAGCAGAGTTAAGGCCACACTATAATGTGAGATGTCTGTGACTAGCAGAGTTAAGGCCACACTATAATGTGAGATGTCTGTGACTAGCAGAGTTAAGGCCACACTATAATGTGAGATGTCTGTGACTAGCAGAGTTAAGGCCACACTATACTGTGAGATGTCTGTGACTAGCAGAGTTAATGCCACACTATACTGTGAGATGTCTGTGACTAGCAGAGTTAAGGCCACACTATACTGTGAGATGTCTGTGACTAGCAGAGTTAAGGCCACACTATAATGTGAGATGTCTGTGACTAGCAGAGTTAATGCCACACTATAATGTGAGATGTCTGTGACTAGCAGAGTTAAGGCCACACTAATGTGAGATGTCTGTGACTAGCAGAGTTAAGGCCACACTATAATGTAAGATGTCTGTGACTAGCAGAGTTAATGCCACACTATAATGTGAGATGTCTGTGACTAGCAGAGTTAAGGCCACACTATAATGTGAGATGTCTGTGACTAGCAGAGTTAAGGCCACACTATACTGTGAGATGTCTGTGACTAGCAGAGTTAAGGCCACACTATAATGTGAGATGTCTGTGACTAGCAGAGTTAGGGCCACACTATAATGTGAGATGTCTGTGACTAGCAGAGTTAAGGCCACACTATAATGTGAGATGTCTGTGACTAGCAGAGTTAGGCCACACTATAATGTGAGATGTCTGTGACTAGCAGAGTTAAGGCCACACTATAATGTGAGATGTCTGTGACTAGCAGAGTTAGGGCCACACTATAATGTGAGATGTCTGTGACTAGCAGAGTTAGGCCACACTATAATGTGAGATGTCTGTGACTAGCAGAGTTAAGGCCACACTATAATGTGAGATGTCTGTGACTAGCAGAGTTAAGGCCACACTATAATGTGAGATGTCTGTGACTAGCAGAGTTAAGGCCACACTATAATGTGAACATCATTTTAATCACCTTATACCAAGTCCAGAAAATGTATTAATTTCTACCAAGTCCAGAAAAATTATTAATTTATTATCATCTACCAAGTCCAACAAATATTTTTTTGTCCTGATACAAAGCTATTTAATGAAAGACACCTGTCAAGGTTAATAAAAAGCTTGATCTAAAATTAACAAAGGTAGTCAAACCACGTACATCGTTATTTTTATGACACAGATTTCCCACTCCCAGTCACTGACCTTCATGTTAACGACTTACCTAACATCGCTGACTTTATATGGTTTTAATTAATACCAATCTTAGACTCAGATGGTCCGTTTTATAATACTTAAGTTTTTTGTGACTATTTTCTATAATGGTTGACCTAATTTAAATTATGTGTCGTAGCAGAAGAAATCTTAACCTCAGCTGTATGAAGTTCTCTACATAATTAAAATTTTTGAATGATCAATAAATATGTTTTGCAGTGGACAATTTTGATAACAGAACCCTTAGCAAACTGAAAAATTATTTAAATTGAACAAGTTTATTAGGACAAACTATTGAATTGTGTAAACCATATATATAACTGCCATAACTGAACATAGATTTTGGTAGGTTTTCAGCTAAGACAAGTTCAGTATACAATTGTCTGGTAGGGTTTTAGCTTAGTACAACTACAATGTATGCTGTGTACAGTATAGATCTATCCTAGCACTTAAACTTGATAATCATACAGACCTGTTTCTA
Organism: Anadara kagoshimensis; assembly: GCA_021292105.1. Classification (NCBI taxonomy): domain Eukaryota; kingdom Metazoa; phylum Mollusca; class Bivalvia; order Arcoida; family Arcidae; genus Anadara; species Anadara kagoshimensis. The sequence continues at coordinate 32,364,846 of CM037863.1, read as the reverse complement.
AACATAAGTTAAGTTTTGTCCTAACATCATCTTTGTCTAAAAGTTACTTTTGTTTAAAGATAAGTTTTGTCTTGAGGTCAGCTTTGTCTAAAGGTTACCTTTGGGTAAAGATAAGTTTTGTCCTAACATCATCTTTGTCTAAAAGTTACTTTTGTGTAAAGATAAGTTTTGTCTTGAGGTCAGCTTTGTCTAAAGGTTACCTTTGGGTAAAGATAAAATTTGTCTTGAGGTCATCTTAGTCTAAGGGTTACCTTTGGGTAAAGATAAAATTTGTCTTAAGTTCATCTGTATCTAAAGATTACCTTTGTGTAAAGATAAGTTTTGTCTTTAGGTCATCTTTAAAGGTTACCTTTGTGTATAAATAAGCATTGTCTTGAGGTCAGCTTTGTCTAATGGTCGGCTTTGTTCATTTGTTTCATTTGCTGAAGGTCTTTTTTCTTTGTATTTCAATTTCCTACACAAATACAGAGCTGACAGCCTCTATGTAAGTGAAATAATCTTGTCTGAAGCATAAAACCAATTAATCCATACACATATGGAAATATGTATATTACACATGGATTAAAAATCCCCACTTATTAAAAAAATACTAAAATGTCTTTATTCTGTGTATAGAAATTGCCAGATTATGAATATTGTCAAGCGCAAAAAATTGATTTTTTTTCTCCCTGTGGATTTAGATTTCATCAGCGAACATTGACACATCAAAGACAATGATAAATCAATACCTGACATGGAAATAATTACTGTCAGGTTTGTTTGTTTGTTTACTTTCTGTCTGTCTGTCGTTAATAATTGGCGTTCATCGTATCTGATTAAAGTCAGCTATAACAATGGCCGCCTTTGTCTCCGATTCGGCCACTATCTTTCTTAGAGGTGGTAGTTGTCTTAATATTTAAGCATTCAGGATTAAAGTCGGCTATGACAACAGCCTTTGTCTCAGATCTCAGCCACTATCTTTCACAGAGGTGGTTATTGTTTGTTAATATTTAAGCATTCATCTCAGATTCAGGTAATTCTGACTTTAATAAAAACAGTTGTTGCTAGTTAATATATAAGGATAGACATTTATATTGTATTGTTTAATGAGACCAATTCTAAATGTTAAAAAGTTAATAAATCTGATGCACCTGCTCCATTATGATCAATTTTAATGAAAGTTTGTCTTTATTTGTCTTCACTCACAAACAAAAACAAATTGTCTCAATAATTTTTTGTATTTGAATCATGGTTTATTGATAGGTATAACTTATAAAAATGAGTAGATTTTTTTTGTTTAACAAGTCTTTAATAAATAAAGAATGTGTCTAATAGTGACATAAACCCCCCCCCCCCCCTTTGCAAAAAAAAATGTGAACCTGGGTTTAGGTTCTAAACCCAATTCTGCATAAAATGAAAACCTTACTAAACTAAATTCTTAAAATTGTGAAGTACCTTAACCTTAAAAACCATGAAACTTTAAATCTGACCTGGGAAAAAGTATGAAATTATCTAAATTCAACCCTGAACAAACTGAGAATGTTTTTAAACCTAACACATGAAACTTTCTAAATCCAGCCTTGAATTTTTTTAAATTTTGAGGAAAATACAGTAAACCTTGTATATAAAGATCACCAGAGGGGCCTAAGATATATGGAGTTAAAACATGGCTGCTCTTTAAACGCTGGTCTTAATGGACACATAGTCTTTATAAAGATGGCCACTAATCATCTCATTCAGTCATAAAAAAACATTCCACAACATAAAATCTGGCTGTTTTTTATATGTCATATATAATCTGTAACATTGTAGCTGTGTTGAAAAAAATATTGTCACCTGACACAGGTAGTACTATTGTTATTTGTTGATTCATAATATAAATAACCCTGTGTGTCTAGAGATCATATTTATTTTATTTTTATTTTATTTTTCAGAAAATTAAGAGCTGCTATTTTTTCGATACTTTCAACTATGGTAGCCAAACAGAACCTTCACTGAACTATAGATGTCATCTTAACCTTGTTTCCATGGTAACCAAACAGAACCTTCACTGAATTAGAGGTCATTTTTACATTATTTTAATGGTAACCAAACAGAACCTTTACTGAACTATAGATGTCATCTTTACATTGTTGTCATGGTAACCAAACAGAACCTTCATTGAATTAGATGTCATCTTTACCTTGTTTCCATGGTAATCAAACAACTTTTGCTGTTTCTGTTTCTTATCATTCTTTCAGAAGTCATCAGAAGTCTGAAGACGAACTGACATGATAATGATGGTCATCCTGTGTTTTATGTGGAACATGGTTGCCATTATTTACAGTCAACAAAAACAGTGTATGAGAGTAACAGTTGAAAGACACAGAGCATATACAGAACAGACACAACAGAAGATTACATGTACCACAGCAGAATAACAGACAAGAGAAGATGTCACTTTTAATTTTATGTGGGGTAGTTACAGTAGTTGTTTTCATCTTGTTTCATCAGTTTACAAATGTTTTACATCATTCAAACACTGCCAGTGATGTGATTTGATGACAATTTCATCATTTCTATCTATGACCTCAATCAGATTTGTTTAACTTAACAAATCCTCAAAAAAACATATATATGTGTAACCAATTGTACTGTGATAATACATCGGCATTAAGAGTTGTTAAAATAGTTGAAAATCACATTGTTTGACTTTTCAAGTTATCTCCCTTCTTATTGTTCCCTATAACTCATATGACTTTTCAAGTTATCTCCCTTCTTATTGTTCCCTATAACTCATATGGATTTTTTTTTTTAAAGTTTAGGGTAGTTGTTCGGGTATTGTAATGGCCGGCCCTCTCCCTCTGATTTAAGCCTCATTTTCATGAAATCTTCTATTTAAGGGACATTCCTTAATATCAGTTATAGGCAATAAAGTAAGAGGTTAGTTTCAGACTACCTTTACCATTTAAAGAGAGGGAGAGATGGGTTTTTTACAAGCCAGATTTTGGTTTCCCTTGGTTATCTGTTGTTTCTGGCCATACAATGTTTTTTCTCATTGGACAGACTGTCTATGATACCATGTTACAATATTTCTTATTGGATGGATCCCCTTACATCATTTACACAGTGACATCATACTTATCATGTATTTTGGTTGGCTAATTGTATCAACTGAACATTTTATACTGTTCATGTTTTAATCATACCTCATGACCAGAGTTGTCACATTTTAGTTTCCCTGACAACCCCAAATTTTGTCCTTCAAATTGCACATGTTAAAATGCTTTGAATTATAGAATAAATTATGTTGAATTCATATTCAGAATCTCAACAGCATCCATTGAATGTTTTGTATTATAAGAAGAACTATAATCTTTAATCAAATATTTAAAATGAAATGTCAATCAAAAATGTATATATTCATAGTGAATCAGTTTCACACTTTGATGTTTGACCTTTAATTTAAATATTGAAATGTTCAAAGTTTAATTCCATTGAGTGACTGAGGAAAACCTTTATTATAATAGTATACCAGAAGGTGAATTGATAAATACACAATAATCATCAGTATTTATGGACTAAACATAAAAATAGTACCATAGATTGTAAGAAATGCCTCAATACTTGTCCAAAATGTTTCAAATTTTCTGTTGATCATCAAATTTTTAAAATGATATTGGAAAAGTAAAATATGGAACTCAAGCAAACTTAAAACTATACTTGGTGTTGATAATAATAACCATCTACATTCTTGTAACACCAGAACAATCATACAGTAGTTATTGTGTTGATAAACTTATATAAGTCCTGTTTTGTATCTAAATCAGAGGTCAAAGGTCAGGGTAAATCATTGACCTTTACCTGATGTTGTATTTCATGAAATGCATCATATATATTCTTTCACCCTTGTGATATAATGGCATCATCCTAGATCAGTGATAGACCATACCATTTTAATTACATAGGGTATATTTTTAAATGTTGTTCATTTTGGCATGAAATGCATAATTTCCATATTTACAACTTTTAATGTGCCATATATATCATCATCATGGATATTATTTTTATTCTGTTGCCTTGTCAACTGTAAAAAATTGGCATAATATTTATTTTAGATACTTTAATGTTGCATATTTCTGAAAATGATCAAAGATAAGAAATTTAAGAAAATATTATTAATGTCAGCCATTTTGTGAGTGTCAGCCATGTTTTTCAGTATTGTTTATTTTTATGGGATTTTAGAGGGGGTTTCTATCACAAACTTCAAACAATTATAATTTAAAACTTTTTGACTCGAATGTATTATTCATAAAATTTAAAACTACACTTTGAATAGTTCATGTTACTACTTACAAAGTATGATTGCAATGAAAGGCCAACTGGCTTTGCCGGGATACACAAAGAACATGGCTGCCACTATACCAGGTATGAGAGTTGGGTAGGCCATGGCTGTGTCCCAGAAGACAGTAAGACTACAAAGTACTAGGGAAAACGTTGCCTTTGCCAAAGAAGGCAAGCCTTTTTTACCTCAGAATTAAAAGATTTTTCCCCCAAAAAATTAAAAAAGGAACACTTTTTTTTTCAAAACAAAAAAAATATATAAAAATCATATTTGTGTGATTTTTCTTTGTTTATAATCATTTAGTTACCATGGTTATAATGCCTTTCCAGGCATAAACAGGAAATTTCTTTGCAATTTCAATGCCAAGATGTGTTCATATTATGTGAGGAGTAGTGTGCATGGAAGATATGACTAAATTATGTGCAATTTAACTTGTGCTTCTAAGATCTCACTTAGTATTTGATATTTGTTTTTGTGAATTCTAAACTCTTTTTAAAGAAATAAACAGTTACATATATTGAATGTTAATCAAATTTTCAATTTCCAATTGTGTGGAATTAGATGTTAAACTTACATAGAAAATATAATCTTGTCACCATTTTTTATAGAAATTTTGATTTAGTTTTTTTAAAACTCCAAGAGTTGAATTTCATAAACACTTTCAAAAACAAAAATTCAAATTTTATACAATACTGGGTGTATTTAATCTTTAACTTTTTCAAGTTGCATCAAATTCTCTGTGTACCGATACAAAGATATATATACATTATCAAAACTTAGAAATATGAATAATGTACTTTCAAAGCATTTAACACTATGTGCAATATTTCCCTGAGGTTCATATATGAAAAGTTTTCATTCAAATTTGTTCATTAACATGTTTAATTTTCTTTCTTCATTTAAATTTTATTGTATATATAGTTCGATTGAGTTTGAAAGTTTAGAATTGACAATACAATGTCTGTTTTGGTCATCATATTTCACATTTGAATGTCTTTAATGTTCTTCTTTTATTCAATTAGAAAACTTATTTCTGCTTTGAATTAACTCCCCTGAAGGTTTCCATGACAATATAAAACCATAATGCCATGACAACATTGAGTCACTGTAGATATAGGTGATAACTGTGTATGAATTACACTTTCATATTTTGAATCACTCTCATTTTATGTCATTTATTAAATTACACTTGTTACTTAATATAAAACCGTGGCCATTTATTATAAACCTTGTGAGACATAAATCGTGATCCAAGGAGTTAAGTATGACATCATTATTTTATGACGCAGTCATTTGTTATATATAGTACCTGGTGAGATGTAAAATCGCAGTCCATGGAGTTCACTATGACATCATTATTTAACATTTAATGTCTCGTATTCCCAATTTCCCGGTGGATTTTGTTTTTGTTTTAGGAATCACATCAGACGTTATAGAGGTTCATATTGTTTTAGCTAAACAAATACATTGTTAATTTTAATTAAACTGCAAAATATTTTACAACAGATCTCTATTGATCAAGGGACCTGTTGTCGGTATATACAGGTATATATATTTTCTCCTTTTTGAATGGATTAGCAAAATTTACCAATTAAGTGATTATCTTGATAGAATAATTAAAGTTGTAGTAAAGTTTACATATAAATTTTGTTTCCTGATGTCATCGCCTAAGATTAAGATCCATGATACTGGTCTGACTAACTAACTTTATACATTAAGTTTTAGTTAAAACTAACAATACATGTATCTGTTTAGCTGTAAATATTTTGTTTTAAGGGTAAACCTTGTTGTTTCTGTTGTAGTTTTTGTTATGTTTTAACGAAAAGCCTGGACTTAGTTGTTGAAAGCTCTGTATGTGGCAGGACCCAGTCAGTGGAAATCTGTTAGTGGGATGACCCAGTGTCATTGGGACCCAGTTAATGGGAGGACCCAGTAAGTGGAACTCTGTTAGTGGGATGACCCTGTTAGTGGGAGGACCCTGTCAGTGGAACTCTGTTAGCGGGTTGACCCTGTTAATGGGGGGACCTTTTCAGTGGGACCCTGTCAGCTCTACTGTGCCAACTGTTAGTGAAAGTAAAAAATATCATTAATACAAGAAATATGAAGGGTATATTTCATGTACATGACTATATTGTGATTTATAAGACTTGTCAACGAAAATTGTAGAATAAATACACCATTAGATTTAAATCTTCACTAACAGATTTGGCAAGTTAATAGTGGTTTTAGCAACTTGGTTCATTTGGATAGAAGTCGATAAATTATAAAAATATATATCTTTAGAAATACACCAGGGTTGTTTTCATCATTTTATATCTTTGAATGTAACTTAACATTATTCCACCCATTTTCCGAACAGTGGTACTGACCAAATGTGATAGGGGAATTTACCATTAAGATAAATGGGGTGGACAGGTTAAGTTACATACGTCATATTTTTATCACAGTACATCATTCAGTATGATTTGTTATGCTCATGTTTAAATCCTTCACCCGTATTGAACGACATTAACAGGAAGTTCATATATGTGACTTTGACCAGTACGAAACCAGATCGTAGGGGTCAAAGGGTCAAATACATCACGCCATGGTTTTTGAAACAGAATAATAGCGTTGATAATTTCATCTTATTACTTAAGGTAAATATTGTTATTAGTGAAGTGTTTGTAGTAATATCTACATCAGTTTTACACATTATTATCATTTTATGTTTACCCCCATCATGGTCATAGAAATGTTTCATTTCATCGTCATAGTAACAGTTTTAGACTTTTTTGTTACATTTTTTTATATTGTTTTTCTTAAACCGGTGCAGAAATTGTAGATGTTTTTATTGATATGTTTTGGATGCCAGGTTATTTTCTTAAGGCTATATTATGATTATTATTATATATATTGGCATAAATCCTGTTTTATTTTTGATTTTAAAATAGTTCAATCTGTTCATCATATTTTTCCATATATATCAAATTATCAATCCATATATCCAGACTTAGCATGAAAAATTTTGTATATTTTATTGTCATTGTTCAATACCAATTTCTGTCATTTAAATTTGACTCTGTCATAGCAATCCCTGTATTTACAATAATACAGTTTACCGGTGTCCTCAGGTAAAAGATTGAACCTCTCTACATTGCAACTATTTGCAAAAGGGAAATTATGCTGAATGAGTAAGTGCCAGGGCTCCAGTTTACTTGGCTGCCATTTTGGAATACCGTACTTAGTTAAATAAATCTGACTCGGTTCATCGTAACTAAGTAATAATCATGACACTTTATCATTAGTCATACTGTTAAAATCATTTTTAAGTGTAATGTTATAACACTAAGTCAGCAAGTTAAAAAAATATAATGATAAACATAAATGTTGCCATGGTGATATTACAGAAAGATAACTCTGTAATAGTTCTTTCTAGTTCTTTTTGTAACATTTTATGGATAAAATACTAAGAAAAAGTTAAGTTCACATGATAAATGAACATGTCAGGATCAAGCTGGTCATTCATATGAACATTTTTTTCATTTCTTAGTGAAGTTACAATGACAGCTACTTATTACTACATCTTGTATTTCTACAACTGGTTATTGAACAAGATAATAGGACATTACTGGTAGTTGAAATTTGTTGAGGATTCAAAAGTCATAATTTAACAACTCATTCTGGAATGCGTTATTTCATAAGCCATAGTTTTGATTACATTTGTTAACAGTTTGATTTATATGTGTTTTTACTTTTGATTTACACTTTTATTTCATGTGTACCCAGGGTAATTCCATATGTACCCAGGGTAATTTCATACATACCCATGGTAATTTTGTAAGTACCCAGGGTAATCTTAATACTTATACCTAAATTACATACACTCAGGAAAGACAATGTGTGTTATATTTAACCATAAAACCTCAGACGACATCTGTTTAAATCCATTTTATGTCTATTTATTGTGATTTTGAGTTTTACCTCCAAAATTTTGGGAAACATTTCAGCGTTTTAAGTTATTATGTCCCGTCACATTCAAACTATCGTCTCATATAGAAGACGATGTTACCACTGGCCATGATGCCTCAAATTTGATCATTTGTTAAAATAATCAACTAAAACATCATTGATCCTTGAACTTGTTGTTGACCAGTAAGGATGTTATTCCAGTCAGTATTGGCAATCAAGAAGTATATTTAACAGTCTTTCTACCAGTAAAAAAGTGCTTTTGTTTTGGTTTTATTTTTTATGTTGGTTTTTTCATTTGTGGAATATAATTGTCTAATAATTATTTTCTCAAAATTTGTCACTTACATTCACACCAGAATGTGTATATTTTTCAGAAATTTCATCACTCAGTTATGCTGGTATTTAAGATGTTTCATTAGAGTTCTTCCTTTTGTTTATCAGTGATATCCCTGTCCTTGATGTGGAACTTTTTAATTTACATTGGATATGAAATCACCAAATGAGACATTTTTCCTGTAAAAATTATGTCATTCCCCATCGCTAAAATTTTCTGTATACAGTACAAGTTAATTAGATTGGCACAAATGTTTTAGGATATTACATATGACAAAAATAAACTTTGATAAAATTGAATCTTGTAGCTAATGAACATATATATATATATGATATTATAACACGTAAGAGTTCAATGACTTTGTGTTGTACATCACATGTCGTTCCCCTTACTGGTACCTCCAACGGGTTTTGATGACGTAGTCCCTAAAACAAAGAAAAATGTTCCATCTAAATTATACATATAATATGTAAAATGTATAAATAGATTTACCAAAATTTTTCTACCAATCACATCTCAGGATTTGTTGTCATTTAGTTAATCACTATGGCAACGTTAAAATAAACAAATCTACCTCAATTAGTATAATTTGTAAATAGTTGTATCTATATACTTATTATTTTTTGGATTATCTCCCTTTATGGAATTCTTATGCTTGTTATAGATTTATTATATGATTATTATATATATTGATATATATACATACATATATATATATATTGTATTAATTATAGGTTTAGTGCTATATGTTACGAAATACCTTGAATTTAAATAACAATGATCTACAACAATAACTCACCATGTGACAAAAATATGATCATGTGACAGATGTGATCATGTGATAAAAGATATGATTGTGTGACAAATGTGATCATGTGACAAGGGATATGATCATGTGACAGATGTGATCATGTGACAAGAGATATGATCATGTAACAGGAGATATTTGAAGAGTTAAGTACTTTGAGCATTACTTGTATACTTCAGAAATGGTGATCTCCGTTATTGGTTGTAGAACATCATTATAAAGATGACATGGTACCCATTTAAGTGCTTAATTTAGTCTATGTTTTGTACATGAACATTTTTTCCTAATAATTTAAGTCAGAGTTTAAATCACTGCCATTGTTATCTGAATGGCGAGTGTATTAATGAAGTTCACAAACATAGAAAATCATGTATACTTCAACTGTGTCACCTTCAGTTTATACTGGGTACATATTGGTAGCCATATTTTTAAAAGTAATTATTATCTTCTTTTTATGATTAGTGCTAAACAAAATGTTTATGTTTCCATGGTTATTCTGATAACAAGATGTTTATGTTTCCATGGTTATTTGATAACAAGATGTTTATGTTTCCATGGTTATTTTGTCTTTAGTGCTCGTTAAAGTTTGTATTTTTTATCTGAGTAACCTGTGTAATATATTAATGATTCCTGATGTTGATCTTGTTTGACATTATTTTTACAAACGTCCAAGGTTTGTGTGCTAAAAATAACCTTGTGCTTCCAGCTTTCAAAGGTCAAGGTCCTGAACTAGGGGAGATGATGAAGGTCAGACTTAGATAAAGTTGTGATATTTTTGTATAAAGTAAAAGCTTGTATGCAACCATGACATTTTGTGTGCACTTAAGTTAAAGTCATAGATCAAGGTCATGTATCATGACAAAGGTGAAGGTTATTCAGATTTAGAAGCTGAAGCTGTCAAGTTAAGCGATATCTTGTTACTATAAATAGATAGACTTGAAACTGCTGGTTTGTTATAGAATATGTTATAATGATTGTTAGTTATATCTTTTTTTAATTTTATAAAATGTTCAAACAGGCAGTAAAATATCTACTTGAACTCTTCATTGTAAGTGCTTCCTTTGCCAAGGTTCCATTCCTGGTAACTTATTGGATGCTAATTTCTGAGAGAAATTCTTTTGAAAAGTAACTTATTTTAGCAAATTTTGTAAAAAATAAATAAATGAAAAAATAAATAAATAAATTAATAAACTTGAAAAAAGATCTTGTTTTTAACAAATTCCAGAAATGTTGCTAGTTATAATTTTAAAGTTGTTGAAACCCAGCCTTGCCTATATGGCCCAACATCAGATTGAACATTTAAAAGGGTCTTTGTATACATTAATAAACAGGCTAGTCACATGTTTTGTTTGGCTGGTATTATACTTGTGATTTATAATTGTACATTTGGATTCCATTTTTTCTGAAATGTAACATCTTAATTCATTTGACAGTAGAAAGAACATACTTGACTACTTAGTCGATTTTTATCCTGCAAAAATAAAAACTTTAAAATAACACTTGTAAGGTTCTAAATGAAAAGAAATGTGTGAAAGTTAACATTTCAAGTTGGAATATAAACTTTTTTTTTAAATTTAAAAACTGAAACTAACATATTTGACATTTAGGTACTCCGTCCATGTGAGGGATTTGTAGATGAGATAAGTAGGTATTTTACTACCTGTGTTAGCCTGATGCAATCACTACAGTGTGTCTTCTTTATGCCTATGTTTTGACTATACGTTTTTGTTTAGACATTGATGTATTTTTATAAGCCTTTAATTAATAATAAAGCTTACTTCTTACTACCTCTTGGGGATCATCTCAAAATATTTCCGTGTGATTTTTCTAGGTAATTTTATTAGGAAGATACAAATTTTAAACTACTAGTATGTATAATTTTTATGCTGGGGTTATCTCCCTTTGATTCACCATTTCCAAATTTGGATCACATGTTCTCTATTATTTTTTTTCTGTGATATGTAAACTTACATGTTGGAGTTGTGATAATGTTACACGTTTTGGAGGAATCCACTGAAGGTGCCTTTAAATTATTTTCTTTCCTCCAAAACTGTAATTGTTTTACTCTGACTTCTACTTATTATTAAAAAAATTGTGACACCCCCTCCCCTGATTGATTTGAAGCTGGTGTCTTTAAAAACAAAAGATTTTAAATAATTTCAAATAAGAAATTCTCCAAAACTGTTGAAATCTTAACTTTTGCAGTACATCATAGTTATACTTACTATATCAGACAGATTGTATACTGTTACTTCTGAGATTTTCAAGTTGCTGGTAAATCCCTCCTTTTTAAATGGACACCCTGTGTGATAGAAATTTTAGCCAACTCGGCATACAGTGGTGAAAAAAAACTGCATAGTTATATACAAATCCATGTATACATAAAAGAAAACTTTCATGAAATGCTTTAAAATGAATTGTATCTTCCCAATAAGATTATTTTGATTAAAATCATGTATGCAGTTGTGAGATGTCCCCTAAAATTTAGAACTCCTTGACACTTACAATTAATATATATAAATATATATATATAATATATATATACCTCAATACATATATATAAAACATATATAAATAAATTTTATTTTGATATTTGGGTTGTGATTTATGTATACATTTTATTCTTTTTATAGTTAACTTTTTCTGTCTTGTCTGTCAGTCTGTCTAGCTGTCTATTGTGTCATGATGCCTTCTTTACATGTACGTACACACTTTAGGATCATCTCAAAACTTTTATGCATGTTTTTTATAACCTAGCAATACAAATTCAAGAAATATGTTAAAAATAGTGCTTTTATTGTAAGCTTGTTGTTTTACCATTGATTGCCTGAATCCATTAACATTTGGTCAAATTATTTTACACTCACTGATCGGTTTCTTTTAACAGTACAAAGTGTTAATTGTAACCACTAGAAAAATAATATCAAAATTTTGTATTTATTCATTTCTCAGAATGTTAATTACACTCTCAATAGTGTCCTAAATCAACTCAATTTATGGTAATTAAACTTATCTTAAATTTTTAACAGTTTATGGATTCCCCCAATTCCTGGAGCACCTAAAAACTAATAGGCAAAACAAAGACCTTTCTATCTATTCTTTGTACAAAAATATTTTAAAAAGTTTTCTGTTGGCAGTTGACAAATTGTTACATGAATAAATAGGTCACCAGAGAGAGAGAGGGGAGAAAGAGAGAGCGAGGACAGGTTATTCACACTAGATGCAAATAAACAAAATTTATGTCCTTGTTTTTGTTTTTACTTTCCATGTTTACAAGTTTATATATGATCCTTACCTTTTAAGTAAAAATAAATGTAGAAAAAAAACCTGTTTACCCATATATATGTATATAATGTATAAACTGTGTATCCATGGTGATTTGTAAGTTGTAATTTGATTGGTTAAATAATGTTCATCTTGATAACTTAAAGCTTTAATTTACTTTTCTAGTCAACGCAGAGAAACCAAAATAAAAACATGGCAGTAATTCTTAGAAATTTAAACCTTTATGCGAATTATTGGATTATTTTGTGTCGGTACATTTGTGTATTTTTTATCATCTCCAGTCTTATCATCAGAAATTCATTGTTGTTGTCTAATTGTATTCTTCTCTTTATAACATCTTTGTACTTACTTGTCACCAAAGCCAGTAATTTTTTGATTACACAATTCTTGTTATTCTCCTTCATTTTGTACATGTAAATACTGTGGATATTAGTGGTAATGTGGTACAACAAAAGGTTTGGGATTTTTTTTTTTTATTTTCTCTACTGGATGTTAATCTACCTGGAATCATCAATAGTTTAATTTACCGGGTAATTCATTTTTATCCATCAGATTTCTACCTCTTAAAATTTAAATAAATAACCAATTTTTTGTATTGGGTATTCAAAATAATTTTTTTAAAGAGTGAAATGGTTATTTCTGGTTTTATCCCTGTAATTTTAGGAATTTTATAATTAATGTATTATTATTATTATTAATATTATTATAATGATTATTATTATGATGGGGATATGAGTTTACCCTTTACATTTCATTGATGATTGATTATTTAAGGAGTACTGAAATATTTGGATGTTGGATAAGATTTTCACGTAAGATTTTTACCTTAGAAGGAGTTAGATGACAGTTTTAATTATGATGTAATGGAGATTCCTGTTTGATTAAAACACGGAAATGTTGGAGAATTATACCAAAAAAAAAATTTTAAAACAATTTTTTCTGATTTGGAGATATCAGTTTATCAACATTTTATCAAGATGGAGTACAACATCATCTTTGTTATAGCTTTTGTGTGATTCTTTTTATAACTATTTTTGTTAAAAATTGTTGGTGCATATTTAGCAAAGCTGCCATATTATAAACTTGTTGCTAAATGTATCCAAGACAGACAATCTGATCCCCATGACAATATTGAAAAATTGAGTTGAAATCTGTTTAACAGAACCTTTCCTTCTTACAGTACATGCTGAAACTGTTTTTTTTTTCAAATATATAATTAAATTGGATTGGTCAGAATGTCTCCAAGGCATTGTGTGATATTTAAACATCTTAATGACAAACATTTTGCTGAGCTTGATTTAAAAGTAGCCATTTTGTAGTCTGGTACCCTGTTTTGTTTCATCAAGATTCATCAGAGTACCGGGTAACATTTGTCTAGAACTATTTTTTCTATTGGATATGTTATCCTATAATTTGAAGTTTTTCAATAAAATTGACTTTATTCTTGGTATTTAATACATAAACATAAATTAAGCTGTAGAGACATTGGCGTTACACAACCATTTTGGTGTACCCTGTGGTACACTGGTGATCCCACGGTATGGTGGGATGTACGAAGGAGTTGTCTGTCGTGTATATATTTAGTAACATGTCTGATTTGTTGTTTGTTTATGTTGTACAGTGTGCAAACCATTATTATGTAGTAGTCATACAAGGTGTAGGGAAATCTGTATTTTATAAATCTGTCATCGACATGACAACCAAGTGAGGTTGTTTTGCTTTATAACCATTGTCATACCCTCTCTCCATACATAGTATCGTTTATATATTGGTAGACTATTTTTAACTTTCATGTTATACTGAATTTTTTTCTTACATACTTAGCTACACATGTTCTGTAAAAGTTTTCACTATGGTAACAAATTTCATTTGTCTCTTACCATTGGCTGCTTAAAGTGTTACCTAGGAAACCAAGCAACAAATTCCAAAGACATTACCAAAACCTGTGTCATGCTATTGGGAATAATGAAATATTTAGTAATATTGTAACCTTGGTAACAAGAAATTATTATGAACAATTTAGTCCAATACAACAGAAGTATAATGCAGGGATATAGGTCCAGTCTCTGTTTTACAGACATAAAAAGGGGGTCCGTTAATGGACACAGATATGTGTTGGAACTAAATATTTCAAATTGAATCATATATATTTGTGAATATGTTTGTTTCTTGTTTGTTAAATACTCTTTTCATTGGACACTCCTCTTTGTTCAGATAATTTTGTCTCATTTTGGGGTTTTAGGGGTTTTTTGTTCTGTATCATCAGTTGATGTGATGTACAGAAATGGACCATCTGTTGTGTATCAAGTTTAGAGGAGGTTTAGCTATACTACAGATACATTTGAAGCCATTTTTAAAACTTTTACAGAACACCAATATATTGTGTACAATACCTTCATTTTTAATCCCCTCTTTATTAAGAATTGACAGATTAGACTCTCCATATCTTTAGAAATGTCCGCTGCTCAGATTGACCATATTTGTCAGGAATTTTACTGTCAAAATATGCAACAGGAGTACTCTCCTAGCAGATAAGATTATGTTAGAGTTTAATCTTGTCAAAATGTATTTTGTTAATAGATGTTTTCAGCATTACTCCCTTCAGACCTTAATTGGTATGACCCTTACATATAATTGGGTTATTCCACTAACGTCTGTAGGGATGATTTAAGGGTTTATTGTATATAGAAATCTGAATCACTTTGTTACTTTTTACACTTTATTTGAGCATTGTTACCGGTAGTTTATATGCCCTCCTCCTCCTGTCCATATATTATATGTAAACCACAAACATACCCTTGAATACTTCATATAAATATATACATGTATATATATACTATATCCAAACATGCTCTGTAAAAGACGGGTAATACATTATATATGAATTATACCAGAGAAATCATTTGTTTAACTTGTCTCATGACAAGTCAAAGGTCATTCAGGGTGGTCCAATAATTGGGAGGGATTTCTCTGAGTATAGGCATGTTTTTTTTTTGTTTTATTTTGTCTACGATGTGGAATTTTGTAAAAAAGTTAGAGTTATTATTGAAGGCTAATTGCGTAAATGTTTATTCTAAAGAAAGAAAGAAAAATAGAGAACATCATAAGAAGATATAAATGTGATATTATGACACAAGAGACCTAGCTCACTACCTAACCCTGTGATCAGCCCGGTGATGATACATGGAGGTCATCAAATAATGGAACTGTATACATCTTACAAGTTGTCTCTCTCTCCCTCCCTGACACACACAAACCTTATCTTCATATCAAATTAAATAATTTTATATTAGATCTAAGTAAAAAAAAAACTAACAAAATTAAAGATACTTATATAATGCAATTAGCTTTGTAAAATTAAACTATATCAATATAAAATATATCTTTATATGTAGCATATTAATTATTTCTTAGTGAACTGACCAGCATCTGCTATTCATTGAACTAGATTGAAAAGCAAATTCTCAAAGGTTTTACTCTAATAATTCTATAAAAAAAACTTTTCTTATTAAAAGAACACGAAACTGTAAATTTTTATAATTAGAATAAACTGAAACAACTTCATAGTGTGTGTGTGTGTGTGTGTGTGTGTGTGTGTGTGATGGTGTGTTTGTGTGCTTGTGTGTTTTTTCTGCAAAAAGACCTTCTATTCATTACCTCATGAAACTTCCCGGTGAAATTCAAACACATCCATTGCCATGCATTCCACATTTGTGTTATAGTTGTTTGAAGAATTCCAACAATATTTGCTTTCAACCACACCATCTGGTTGTAATACTTTGTATACTTAGCAGTCCAACATCTACATGATATGGTCCTAACTGTTGTTTTAATAACCACACTAGTTTTAAATTTCTTAAAATTCTTTCACACTAATATTTATAATGACATTATTCTTGGTTTGTATTTCTGACAATACCAAACTTAAACTTAACAACAACATGTAGCAGTACAGTGGTCAAACCCATTCCCCCTTTTTATGTGACATTTTAAAACTT
This sequence comes from Anadara kagoshimensis, assembly GCA_021292105.1. Lineage (NCBI taxonomy): Eukaryota > Metazoa > Mollusca > Bivalvia > Arcoida > Arcidae > Anadara > Anadara kagoshimensis. The sequence goes on along the minus strand of CM037863.1, from coordinate 32,348,167 downwards.
GGTGAATTAAAACTATTTGACCTGAAAATAAATGGTATTGCCCTGAAGTCAAAAGAAATAGGAATGTTTCATTCTGAGTTTGGGTGAGTGAATGAGTGAAAACTAGTGGTATTATTGTCAAAAGAAATAGGAATATTTTATTCTAAAGTAAGGGACGTGGATGTAAATGACCTGTAGTTGTATATAGTTCCATCATATAGATGACCTACCTGAGCAGCAGCTCTGAAGTATGTCTCATTGTGTCAGTACATAGTGCTATATGGTTGTATAGGATTTGTTAAAATACCTCAATTTATTATTATATGTATATGACTAGTTTCTATAGTAAATATTCAATGTCTTAAGTCATGTGTTGTTTTTATTTGCCCGTCTTTATACTAGATTGCTTGCTGCAGATTACTTCACAATCTTCACTTACATGTTATTTGATCGTCATAGCCCCACAATCTATGTACAGTCCAAACCTCTATATAAGGACCATCTGCTTATAAAGGCCAGTAGAATTGTATCTCAATTGCTCTTTATTCATATTTTTTTAACTTGTATATAAAGACCACTTTTACTGCTTCCCTTGGATGGCCTTTATAAACAGGTTTGGCTGTATATTATGATTAAATTTCTGTATTTGTGCCCCAACTACAGCAGCATAGTTGGAAGAATGCTCAATCTGTATTGACTGTTCTTTCGCCAAGCACTTGGCATTTAGAAATGAAAGTCAAGAGTCCTTTGGAAGAGACCTTAAAAACTAATGCCCCATATAGGCATGGAAGACTAAAACACCCTCGATGTACAATGCTTGTCACTTAATCTAAAACAGGCGAGGGCATAGATATAAGTGAAATAATCTTGATGGGTACATAAAACTCAATCAATCAATCAATTTGTATTTTGTTCAGGAGATACAGAACTTTGTCAAAATTTGGTCTTATCATGCTGTAACCAAGTTCTTGTGATTTACTTCAAACTTTATAAACCCATCTACAGTAAAACCAAGTTTAATACTCCAAAATAACTTGTTCTGCAACGAGGTTTTTGCTGTATATTAAATATATTATGGCATATATGTCATATACTAGTGCTCAGTCCCGTACCAGCAGAGCACAATTGGACTTTGCTTCCAAGTGGAAGTTTGCCTGTTTCAATGTTTGTACTTTGTGTTTTTCGGGTTTGGACATGGATTAGTATGTTTGAAATTAATCACTATTTAATGGAAGTTCGACTTCGTCCTTCGATGTCAAAGGTAAACATAGTTTCATCTCTGCTACTTCTAGGAACTGTTGATTCGAAAATGACTGACAAGTCTGATCCTCGCATGGCATGTACTTCCATATTTGGTACAAGACGGGCCCGCATGTAACTGCTGCCATTGCTACTTTCTTCTGTTTTGCTGGGTAGATGCCATTCTCCTCGTGTATTTGCTATTATACGGCGCCGTGGAAGGGTCAGATGGAAAAAAAATACGAATTCGTTCAAACGATTTAGCTAATTCGTCCGAACGAAATACGAATTACTAAATTTAATCAGTTTTGTTAGTTTTTTTTTGGTAATATCTCAAATACTTCACTGTTATCTCTTTGTCAAGAATAGTTCATCTACATTGAGACGTCACCAACTACAGGTGAAGCCACAGTATTGCCTCGACGCGGGACCTGGGCTTTTAAAATACCTCGTCCTTAAGACCTGTGACTTTCATTTCTAAATACCGGGTTTTTGTTGGTAGAGTGCTTGTTCCGTAAGTGAAAGGGTCAGGGGTTCGGACCGCAACCCGCCAAGCACTCGGCATTACGGAATGAAAGTCACGGTTCTTTCGGATTTCATGCCAAGTAACACGACCAAGAACCCTGTTGTATAATACCATCAGCGCAACACACAGGCAAAACTTTCTGCATCTTCGCCTATACCTGGCGACGTCTCGATATCTGTGAAATATTCTTGACCGGGACGTTAAACACCAGTACCCAACTCAACTCTTGGCAAAAGTACAATCATTACTCTACAGTCGGGATCGGAAAATAAATAAAAAATACACCCGAGAAATAATTTACGCAACAAATTACATGTTATTCATCATATTGTGCGTGTTCATTTAACGGTGAAATTAAGCAATAAGTCGATAAGGACAATGAGTATTTGTGAAATTTAGTGATTTGTAAAATTAAAACGTTCGGCCGGAAGAACTTTTCTTCTACATTAAATTGAAACTGAACAATGTAAATGGGCTTGCTAATTGCTCTCTCTCTCTCTCTCTCTCTCTCTCTCTCTCTCTCTCTCTCCTTGGTAATCTCAACGATTTTTTCAATTAGACTGTATGATTTAGCCAATTCGATCGGTCGAATTAGTATTTTGTTCAAACGAATTAATTGAAACGTTCAAAATTTGTATATAGTGGGGTCAGTGGCGAGAGAGACAGAAAGTGGAGAAAAAGAGAGATGGACATTTTACACACACACACACTGTAATGCTTAACGAAAACATTCAATTAAATTCAATTCATTTATTCCATACGTTCGTAACATGCACAATGTAGTGCTTACAGAAACACGCACATAAACGCACATATGCTTCTGAACACAAACACGTACACATTGTCACACGAAAATTGTGATACTTGCCACTAACACATATAAATGCACATTATGGTTTACGCAAACATACGCATTATCGTACCTAACAAAGATATGTTATAACACAGAGAGAGAGAGAGAGAGAGAGAGAGAGAGGTGCTTAGCACAAACATACACGTCGTGGTGCTTAATGCACTCACGCGCGCGCATTGTGAAGTTTTCTTTTTTATCTAGCAGATTACGTGGTGACAATGATATTACATGCACGAGTTTAGAGATTTAAATATCTGGGGATGGTATGTTGCGGTGCATACGGGTGCAACACACACACTATTGTGCTTAAGACGCACACACACACTGTTGTGTTCAAAATCACACAATTGTGATTAACACACATACACACAAACACTGTTGTGTTTAACAGACACACACACACACACTCACACACACACTCACACACACACACAACACACTGTTGTGCTTAAGATACACACACAATTTTTAAATAAAGTGAACTTCAATTTTGCACTGCCACCGTTGTGCTTAAAGCACACACATACACTGTTGTGCTTAAAACACACACACAAACATACCGAACATACACTGTTGTGCTTTGCTAAGACATACACATATTGCTGTGCTTATTACTCACATATATACTCATACTGTTAATGTGCTTTAGACACACGCACACACACGCGCGCAGTTGTGCTTAAGACACATACACACACGGTTTTGTTTAACAAACGCACACACTCACACACTGTTGTGAATAACACACCCACCCACACACACACATTAATACACATACACACTGTTGTGTTTAACACACACACACTTGTGCTTAAGACACACACATACTGTTGTGTTTAACACACACACACACACACACACATACTGTTGTGATTCACACAACCACACACCACACACACACACTGGAGTGCTTAAGACACACACATACTGTTGTGATTCCACACACACACACACACACACACACATACTGTTGTGATTCACACACACACACACACACACACACACTTTGTGCTTAAGACACACACATACTGTTGTGTTTTAACACACCACACACACCACACATACTGTTGTGATTCACACACACACACCACACACACTGGAGTGCTTAAGACACACACATACTGTTGTGTTTAAACACAACACACACCCACCACATACTGTTGTGATTCACACACACACACACACACAAACACACACACTGTTGTGCTTAAGACACACACATACTGTTGTGATTCACACACACACACACACACTGGAGTGCTGAGCGCAAGCATTTACGTCGTGATGCTTAACACACTCAAGCACGCGCGCATTTTCATTTAACAGATTAAGTGGTGACAATGATATTACATGCATGAGTTTAGAGATTTAAATATCTGGGGATGGCCAATTAGTTGCGGTGCATACGGATAAGGGTACCGTGACAACCAGTAACAGCCAAATGATGAATTATTGATAATGATTTATACACGAATGAGATCAGGGATTTAAAACCCCAGGTTGATCAGTAATTTCACATCACATCACCACTTAATCAGTTATGTTCCATGTTGATCTACTTTACACACATTTGTTAAACTTAAATTGGCAGCTGACATGTACACTTGTATCTTGACAATTAGTAAAAGTCAACGATAATGGTACATTGGTTCTTGTCCAAATTGAACCCTGAACCATAGAGGCCTTGTGACCAAAAGCTTATGCTCTTAGCCTCTAGGCAACCGTAGCCCAGGGAAATTGAACCCTGGACCATAGGCACCTTGCGATATAAGGCTAATGCCTTAACCACTAGGCAACCGTAGTCCAGGGGCAGATGATGGCTATTGCATGCAATAGAACACCAACTGTACAATACAACAGAAAGAAATTAGAAAGCTAACAGTCAGAAAAAAAGAAGAATTGAGAGAGAGCCCCGTTAAGGTCGAGTGGTCGAATTTCCATCACGGAAACACTCAACCACCTTCCCAGTTGATATCGGAGAATGCTCCAACATCTACACTATTCTGTTAAGAACAGCGAGGGAAGTATTGTTGGTCTTCTTTGTGCATTGTTGTGTTATATCAAGACACCCGATTTCACTTCATTGTGGTGTCGTGTAATAATTAACATGAAATTTACTTTGTAAATGCGCGTTTTATTTTAAGTTTAATGAAGGTATAAAGATAAAAAATTATTTTTTTTGTGTGTATTAATTCCATCACAATGTTGTCTATTTATTAAATTATTAGACAAAATACAATTAAAATTATTCTTAGATTTACAAAACCACATAACTCTTTATTACCACAATATATATTAAAGAATGGTGAGCACAGTTCCAAGTGGAAAACATGCACGGCTTACCTATATACCGTTAAAACCTGGCCCAGAGATATACGGACAATTAAACAACGCGTTGATAACAAAAAAAAATACACACGGTGACATACACCGGAAACACGCCGTAAAACACACACACACACACACACACACACACCGGTATTTATATACCCCAATTACTGTTGGCGGGGGATAATAATAATAACAATAACAATATAAAAAGTTCCACGTGCGTACGTAAAGACTTCCACTTGCGTACGTAAAAGTTCTACCTGCGCACGTGGAATTTTTTTCTGCATGGTCTCATTCAGCCACCGTGCTTCATTGTTCGCCTACGTTAATAGTGAATTTATTATCTAAAAATATTTGTGCTTTTGCTTTGTCAAAAGTAGGGAATTATACATTTTATAAATAAAGTGAACTTCAATTTTAGACTGCCAATACACACACTGTTGTGTTTTAAGACACACACACACACACCACACACTGTTGTGCTTAACACATACATACATACACAGACACTGTTGTGCTTAACAACTACATACACTTTTGTGATTAATACACACACACTGTTGTGTTTAATACACACACATATTTTAAATAAAGTGAACTACAAACACACTGTTGTGCTTAACACATACACACACTGTTGTGCTTAAGACACATACACAAACTGTTGTGCTGAAGACACACACATCGTTGTGATTGGCACACACACATGCACAATCACTGTTGTAATTAACACATACAAACACACTGTTGTGCTTAAAAACACACTTGTGATTAAAACACACAGACTGTTGTGATTTACACACACACACACATACACACACTTGTGATTTAACACACACGCACACACTGTTGTGATTAACAAACACACTGTTGTCCTTAAGACACACACACTATTGTGTTTAAGATACACACACACTGTTGTGATTAACACACATACACACACACTGTTGTGCTTAACACACACACACACACACAAACTGTTGTGTTTAAGATACACACACATATTTTAAATAAAGTGAACTTCAATTTTATCCCGCACACACACTGCTGTGCTTAAGACACGTACATGCTTATTACTCACATATATACTCATACTGTTAATGTGCCTTAGACACACGCACACACACGCGCGCAGTTGTTCTTAAGACATACAAACACACGGTTGTGCTTCACACACACATACACACACTGTGTTGATTAACACACACAAACACACGCTTTTGTGATTAATACACATACACTGTTGTGCTTAACACACACACACACACACACACACACACACACCGCACGCACACACACACACGCATACCCACAATGAGAATGACACATACATACACTGACACACGCACGCAATGACACACAAACATACATACATACTGACACACATATACACTCGTACATAGACATTGACAAACGCACACACAAACACACACCCACTGACACACACAAACACTGTCACACACATGCATTTACACACACACATACATACATACAAACACATTGACACACATACACTGGAAACACACACACATTGACACACGCAGACACATACACACACATACACTGACACACGGGCAGACAGGCACACGCACTGAAACATACATACAACATACACACACTCGCACACACACTGACACACATATACACTCGTACATAGATATTGACAGACGCACACACAAATACACTCACTGGCACATACACATTGACATACACAGACAAAAACCCACCCACGGGCACACACATACACTGCCACACGCATGCATTTACACACACACATACATACAAACACACTGACACACATACATTTCCACGCATTGAAAAACACACATACATACACACTGACATACATACACATTCACACACACAGTAGCACATGCATACTTACACACGCACTCTTATTGACACACGCACTGACACGCACACGCACTGAAACATGATACAGCATACACACACTCACACACATACACTGGCACACACACGCATTGACACACGCAGACACTTACACACTAACACACACATACACTGACACACACACACACTGGCACACACAAACTGACACAGACACTTACACGCACTGGCAAAACCATACATTTAAACATACACACAAACACGCACTGAAACACACACACTTACACACACACACTGACACATCACATACATACACACACTGACACAAAGACACTTGCACACACAATGAGACATACACTGGCACATACACACTTAAACACACACAAACTCACACACGCACTGAAACATAAACACACACACCTTTGGTTGTCCAATCCGTGACGTCCTTTTGTGGGTCTTTTGGTTAGGTACCCCTTTTCAACGACGTCCGTAACAAGTTTAGTAATCTCCACCAGGATTCGATGAATGACATGTGTCAGATAGTCAAATCACAGAGCGTGTAAGAAAGAGAGATGTTTTCGATAACGTCCGTACTGTTTTCTAGATCTGATTTCAATCCCATTTTTTGATCAAGCTCGAAGATAATTTTTGACCTATATTTTTTTTAGCAGATATTTTGCCTTTGTGTCGTGCATGGCGAAAGAACATTCACTACCCACTTTAAAGCCTTGGGTCAGACAGACCCGACCGGAGATCGAACCCACGACCTCCCAAATACGAAGCGATCAACAACTAACAACTGAGGTACCGCAGATTAGATTTCTTTCCAGTTGTGACATATAAACGGAAACATACACGTTGTCAGAATGACACATACATACACTGGCACACGCACACATTGACACACACATATACATACATACTGACACCCATATACACTCGTACATAGACATTGACAGATGCACACACAAACACAATCCTACTGGTACACACATACACTGTCACACACATGCATTTACACACAAACACATACATACAAACACACTGACACACATGCACTAGCACATACACGCATTGATAAACACACATACATACACACTGACACACACAGTAGCACACGCATACTTACACACACACGGGCACATACTTACACACACACACACTTATTGACACACGCACTGACACGCACACGGACTGAAACATACATACAATATACAAACACTCGCACATACACTGACACATATACACTGGAAACACCCACATTGTCACACGCAGAAACATACATACACACACATACACTGGAAACACCCACACATACATACACACTGACATACATACACATTGACACACACACACAGTAGCACACGCATACTTACACACACTCGGGCACATACTTACACACACTTATTGACACACGCACTGACACGCACACGGACTGAAACACACATACAACATACAAACACTCGCACACACACTGACACACATACACTGGAAACACACACATTGACACACGCAGACACATAGTCACTGACACACACATACACTGACACACGGACGGACAGGCACACTCACTAAAACATACATACAACTTACACACTCTCGCACACACACTGACACACTCGTACATAGATATTGACAGACGCACACACAAACACATTCACTGGCACACACACATTGACATACACACACCCACGGGCACACACATACACTGCCACAAACATGCATTTACACACATACATACATACAAACACACTAACATACATACATTTGCACATACACGCATTGATAAACACACATACATACATACACATTGACACACACAGTAGCACATGCATACTTACACACACACTCTTATTGACACACGCACTAACACGAGCACGCACTGAAACATACATACAGCATACACACACTCACACACACACTGACATACATACACTGGTCAACACACACGCATTGACACACACAGACACATACACACTGACACACACATAAACTGACACACACCACTGGCACACACAAACTGACACAGACACTTACACACACTGGCACACCCATACACTTAAACATTCACACAAACACGCAACGAAACACACAAACTTACACACACACACTGACACATCACATACATACACACACTGACACAAAGACACTTTCACACACACTGGCACATATACACTTAAACACACACTAACACACACACGCACTGAAACACAAACACACACACCTTTGGTTGACCAATCCGTGACGTCCTTTTGTGGGTCTTTTGGTTAGGTACCCCTTTGTGTCAGATAGGCAAATCACAGAGCGTGTAATAAAGAGGGATGTTTTCGATAACGTCCGTACTGTTTTCTAAATCTGATTTCAATCCCATTTTTTTTATCAAGCTCGAAGATAATTTTTGACCTATAATTTGTCCATAGAAAATTGAGTTAACAAAACTTGGGATGTTTTCAATAACGTTCGTACGGTTTATGTTGTGAATTTCGATCCTATTTTTTGCTTAAGCTCGGGTTGAAAGTAAAATTAAATGAGCAATGACTTAGAGTTGAGTTGAGTAATGGAGTTTAACGTCCGAGTCAAGAATGCTTCACTGATATTAAGACATTGCCAGCTACAAGCAAAGGAGCAGATATTTTGCCTTTGTTTTGTGCATGGCGAAAGAACATTCACTACCCACTTTAAAGCCTTGGGTCAGACCCGACCGGGGATCGAACCCAAGACCTCCCACATACGAAGCGAGCAATCTAACAACTGAGGTACAGCAGTGGTTAGTAATGTTTACAAAGTTTTCCAGATGAAGTGCTGAAGGAAATTTTATTAGATTTCTTTCCAGTTGTGACATATAAACGCAAATATACACGTTGTCAGAATGACACATACATACACTGGCACACGCACGCATTGACACACACATATACATACATACTGACACACATATACACTCGTACATAGACACTGGCAGATGCACACACAAACACAATCCTACTGGCACACACATACACTGTCACACACATGCATTTACACACAAACACATACATACAAACACTGTGACACACATACACTAGCACATACACGCATTGATAAACACACATACATACACACTGACATACATACACATTGACACACACACAGTAGCACACGCATACTTACACACACACGGGCACATACTTACACACACACACTTATTGACACACGCACTGACACGCACACGCACTGAAACATACATACAACATACAAACACTCGCACACACACTGACACACATACACTGGAAACACACACATTGACACACGCAGACACATACACACTGACACACACATACACTGCCACACACATGCATTTACACACACACATACATACAAACACACTGACACACATACACTTCCACGCATTGATAAACACACATACATACACACTGACATACATACACATTGACACACACAGTAGCACATGTATACTTACACACACACTCTTATTGACACACGCACTGACACGCACACGCACTGAAACATACATACAGCATACACACACTCACACACACTGACATACATACACTGGCACACACACGCATTGACACACACAGACACATACACACTGACACACACATACACTGACACACACACACACTGGCACACACAAACTGACACAGACACTTTCACGCACTGGCACACCCATACACTTAAACATACACACAAACACGCACTGAAACACACACACTTACACACACACACACACACACTGACATATCACATACATACACACACTGACACAAAGACACTTGCACACACACTGAGACATACACACTGGCACATACACACTTAAACATACACTAACACACACGCACTGAAACACAAACACACACCTTTGGTTGACCAATCCATGACGTCCTTTTGTGGGTCTTTTGGTTAGATACCCCTTTTCAACGACGTCCGTAACAAGTTTTGTAATCTCCTCTAGGATTCGATGAATGACTTGTGTCAGATAGGCAAATCACAGAGCGTGTAATAAAGAGGGATGTTTTCGATAACGTCCGTACTGTTTTCTAGATCTGATTTCAATCCCATTTTTTTATCAAGCTCGAAGATAATTTTTGACCTATAATTTGTCCATAGAAAATTGAGTTAACAAAACTTGGGATGTTTTCAATAACGTTCGTACGGTTTATGTTGTGAATTTCGATCCTATTTTTTGCTTAAGCTCGGGTTGAAAGTAAAATTAAATGAGCAATGATTTAGAGTTGAGTTGAGTAATGGAGTTTAACATCCGAGTCAAGAATGCTTCACTGATATTAAGACATTGCCAGCTACAAGCGAAGGAGCAGATATTTTGCCTTTGTTTTGTGCATGGCGAAAGAACATTCACTACCCACTTTAAAGCCTTGGGTCAGACCCGACCGGGGATCGAACCCACGACCTCCCACATACGAAGCGAGCAATCTAACAACTGAGGTACCGCAATGGTTAGTAATGTTTACAAAGTTTATCCCAGATGAAGTGCTGAAGGAAATTTTATTAGATTTCTTTCCAGTTCTGACATATAAATGCAAATATACACGTTGTCAGAATGACACATACATACACTGGCACACGCACGCATTGACACACACATATACATACATACTGACACACATATACACTCGTACATAGACATTGGCAGATGCACACACAAACACAATCCTACTGGCACACACATACACTGTCACACACATGCATTTACACACAAACACATACATACAAACACACCGACACACATACACTAGCACATACACGCATTGATAAACACACATACATACACACTGACATACATACACATTGACACACACACAGTAGCACACGCATACTTACACACACACGGGCAAATACTTACAAAGTGACACACACACTTATTGACCCACGCACTGACACGCACACGGACTGAAGCATACATACAACATACAAACACTCGCACACACACTGACACACATACACTGGAAACACACACATTGACACACGCAGACACATACACACTGACACACACATACACTGACACACGGACGGACACGCACACCCACTGAAACATACATACAACATACACACACTGACACACACATACACTCGTACATAGATATTGACAGACGCACTCACAAACACACTCACTGGCACACACACATTGACATACACACACAAACACACACCCACGGGCACACACATACACTGCCTCACACATACAGCGATGGTACTCAAACTGTAAATACATACTTGACATTCAATGAACGTTTGCTATTGTTGTCGGCAGACATAGAAACAAATCCAGGTCCAGAAAATTGTGAAATCTTACAAGCTATTCAAGATTTAAGAGAAGATGTAATGAGTGAATTAAAAGGAATGCGTTCGGAAATTAATAAAGTAAAAGTTCATTTAGATACTATTGACGCTAAACAAGCTGAAATTGACACCAACTTACAGGTTTTGGGGGCGCGTGTTAACGAATTACAAAAGGAACAGAATGTCATTCGTCTTGATATAGGAGCAATTAACGATTTTGGAATCGATGAAACATTTAATAGTTATGACAGGGAGTTTGACATGTTAGAGTCGTACAATAAAAGAAATAATTTACGTATATTTGGTGTAATGGAAGAAGAAAATGAATCTTTTATTAATTGTAGAAATAAAGTTGTAAGTGAAGTTTTAAACGTAAGTTGCCCAGATCAAACGTGGACAAAACAAGATATTCTAGAAGTTCACCGAATTGGACAGGTAAACGACGATAAACCCAGATAGCAGACTAACGTTGGGCCAACGTTGGCATATTGTTGTATGGTTGGCGTTGGCTAAACAATGTTGGGCCAACATTGGACCAACATAGGTATTTTAACTGTTGGTTAAACAACATTGGGCCAACATTGGACCAACATAGGTATTCTAACTGTTGGTTAAACAACATTGGGCCAACATTGGACCAACATAGGTATTTTAACTGTTGGTTAAACAACATTGGGCCAACATTGGACCAACATAGGAATTCTAACAGTTGGTTAAACAACATTGGGCCAACATTGGACCAACATAGGTATTCTAACTGTTAATTAAACAACATTGGGCCAACATTGGACCAACATAGGAATTCTAACTGTTAATTAAACAACATTGGGCCAACATTGGACCAACATAGGAATTCTAACAGTTGGTTAAACAACATTGGGCCAACATTGGACCAACATAGGAATTCTAACAGTTGGTTAAACAACATTGGACCAACGTTGGACCAACATAGGTATTCTAACTGTTGGTTAAACAACATGGGACCACCATTGAACCAACATAGGAATTCTAACTATTGGTGTGACAACATTGGGCCAACATTAGACCAACATAGAATTTCGAATAGTTGGTCAAACAACATTGAACAAACATTGGCCCGATATACGAGTAGTAATTGTCGGTTAAACATCATTTGGCCAACATGGGACCAACAGATTCTAACTGACAGCTTGACAACAGTAAAGCAACAATGGGTCAACATATGAATTGTAACGTTTGGTCTGACAACACTAAACCAACAATGGGCCAACATATGAATTATAACTGTTGGTCTGACAATATTGGGCCAACAATGGGCCAACATATGAATTATGACTGTTGGTCTGACAACATTGGGCCAACAATGGGCCAACATATGGATTATAAATGTTGGTCTGACAATATTGGACCAACAATGGGCCAACATATGAATTATAACAGTTGGTCTGACAACACCAAGCCAACATATGAATTATAACCGTTTGTCTGACAACATTGGGCCAACAATGGGCCAACATATGGATTATAAATGTTGGTCTGACAATATTGGACTAACAATGGGCCAACATATGAATTATAACTGTTGGTCTGACAACATTGGACCAACAATGGGCCAATGGAAAACAAACATCCTAATCCATGCCCAAACATAAAAACTCTTGTTCTTACCACATTTGCCAACAAACGAGGCATAATTCCACATTTCTTTTTCCCAAGGATGCATTTAGGATCAAGTAGTACAAATGGACGCTAACGTTATGCATGGCTTGTACATGCTTTGATGGTATTATTCTAAGTCCTAACTTAAAGTAACTGTTATAATTTTTGATAAATTATTTACAGAAAATAAAATACATTATGTCTATCAACTAAAAGAGTAAATGAAAATATACAAAAAAAAATCATAAATACAGTACACTGATAAATTCAACAGATACCATTGAATCACTAAGAATTGCCTTTGATACCTTTGATAAAGACATTTTTTCACAAAATTTAATTGATATCTTTTTTAATATTGTCAAAATTCTTTCAGATTTAAAAAAAAATAGGATTTTCGTATTTACAATGACGTCATGAAAATTTCTACTGAAATAAGGAGTTTTTTAATGACACATTAAAGGACCTAGACCTATAATAGTTAAATTCGCACGTTGGGAGGACAAAATGCACGTGATTGGAAGTGAATTTGGGTCTGATCTACGAATTAAAGGCATCCGATTATCCGACGATTTAACATGGAGACAGATGCAGAAACTTCGCGAGTTAAAAATGCGCGGGAAAACAGGCTATTTCTACAAGGGTAAACTGGTGGTTAGAGACAGTAGTTCCGAACTTAATAAACAGAGTGATAGGGAAATAAAAACAGGTAGAAGACGAACCCATCCGAATGAAAACTTTAATAGATAGGGGTGTGGCCAGGGCCCAATTGAATATTTCTCAAATGAAAATAATGGCACTATAAAACCCGACAATGATATTTCAAATTCTGTTGACGGATGTGATACGTGTAGTTCTATTAACTTTTTACAGTGGAATATTGATGGACTAAGGAATAAGATTGACTTACCTAGTGTTGTTGATTTTATTAGTTTACATGACATTATAGGTCTGGTTGAAACTTGGTATATGATATAGAGGAAATGAACTCTATACTCACAAAAAGTGTATTTTCTTGTTACGAAGCTTTCTTTACACTAGCTAATAAAATTCTAAGTATAGTAGAGGTATGGGAGGCTTATTAGTATTGGTAAAAAGACATCTGTTGAAATATATAAAACCCTTACAGTTTGATGCACATGATTATATAATACCCTTACTGATAGATAAATCATTGTTTCACTTAGATAGGTCTATTTTATACTGTTGCACATACTTGCCCCCAGATGGTAATATATTTCATTCAAACCCGTCTATACAAGGTTTAAATTATCTAGAAGCAAAGATATTACAGCTTCAAGTCGATTTAGACAATGTGCATTTGTTAGTAGCAGGCGATTTAAATGCAAGGGTAGGAAATGAAAATGATTTTTTAGATGATAAAGTTGTAGATATATTGGGCGACTGTAGACATATTTTGGTTGATAATTTTCAAATACCCCGGACATCGGTCGATACTAAATGTAACAAGTTTGGTAGAACTTTGATAGGTTTTTGTATTAATTTTGATACATATATAGTTAACGGTAGATGTGGAGATGATAAAGGTATAGGTGATTACACCTTTATAGGATCACAAGGTAATAGTGTAATTGACTACTTTTTGTTAAGTGGTAGCATTTTTGACCATATTATATCATTTAAGATACCAGATATAACAGAATCTAGTCACTTACCCTTGTGCATGGGTCTCAAAATAGGTGAAATATTACATGATGTTGTTGAATGCACTGATATAAATTATAAATGGGACAGTTGTAAATATGAGGAGTTTTTAACTGTATTGGGTACTAGTGACACTAAAGAATGGCTAACAAACGTAGAAAGGGAAATAACAAATGAATGTAATATAGATGACATTGTAGATAAGTTTAATAATGTTTTATTTAATATTTGTGAATGTTTTAAGAAAACAAGAAATACTGTAAAGAGGGGGGTTACAAAGTGGTTTGATAAGTCTTGTAAACTAGCTAGGTCAAAGAAAAACATGTTACTTAGAAAATTTAGGCAGACTAGATCAGATGTTGATCTCGCTGCATTTAAACTATCTCGCAATCAATACAAAGTTATATGTAATGAAAAACGAAAACTATACACAGACAATATGGTCTTCAAATTGGGTAAAAGTATAAATGACTCAAAAGAATTTTGGTCGTTATTAAAGTCTGTCTCAGGTGGCCAGGTTGCGCGAACAAACCCAATTAATATAAATGATTGGGTTTCTTATTTTAGTGACGTCTTAAATAGACCGACTACCGATGCTACTTCTCAGTGTCCTAGTGACACTTGTAACGATATACCATCAGAGCCTCTATCAGATGTAGAAGCAGATATTTTTAATAGTGAAATAACAGCACAGGAAGTGATAGAGGCCGTAAATACTCTCAAACGTGGTAAATCGGCAGGTCCAGATAAAATTATTCCCGAATTTTTCATATACGGTTTAGATTCGTTTTAAGTATTATGGTCAAATTGTTTAATAATATTTTTAGCAGTGGCATGTTTCCAGATTGCTGGACTAAAGCAATAATTATACCTTTACACAAAAAAAGGATCCCTTTCTGACCCTCAAAATTATAGAGGGATATCCCTAAATAATATTTTTTGTAAAATTTTTACAACAATTGTACATAGAAGATTGAGTTTTTGGGTTAACATTTACAATAAAATAATTGAAAGCCAAGCTGGTTTTAGGCATGGTTATTCTACCCTAGATAACATTTTTATTTTACAAGCTGTTACACAAAAATATTTATGTAAGAAAAAGGGTAAATTATATGCTGTTTTTGTAGACTTTAAGCGGGCGTTCGATACTGTTGATAGGAACAATATGTTTCAAGTATTAAGGCATAGAGGGGTGTGTGTGTGTGTGTGGTGGGGGTGGGTATGTTACCTATACAGGGTAATTCAAAATATGTATAATTTAATGTTAGTTGTTGTATTAGAAGCGGGTCTTTGTATTCAGAATATTTCAATGTATCTCTAGGTTTGAAACAAGGTTGTGTTTTAAGTCCAATTTTATTTTCGATGTATATAAATGAGTTATATGAAATGATGGCAAAAGATGGAAATAGGGGTATACAGATGATCCCTGATTTAACAGAAATATTAATGTTGCTGTTTGCAGATGATATCGTAATGTTTTCAGAAACTGTTAGTGGTTTACAGATTCAATTAGATACTCTTAAAATGTATTGTTATGAGTATAAGTTAGATGTTAATCTCCAGAAAACGAAAATTGTTGTTTTTAAAAAGGGTGGAAAATTGTCTAATCATGAGAACTGGTATTATAATGGAATGATGTTAAACACAGTAAATTGTTACACTTACTTGGATATTAATTTTTCAAGGCAGTTATCATCATATGAAATGGTTGCACCATTAGCTAAAAAGGGTAAAAAAGCTGTATCTATTTTATTAAGGTCAACATATGAATTAGGGAATCTGCCTTCAAATGTATTTTTTAGAATTTTTGACACAAAGATATATCCAATATTAATGTATGGGTCAGAGATATGGGGTTTTCAAAATATGATGTGCTAGAACATATACAGTATTATTATACAGTGTGTAAACGGTTTTTTAACAGTTAATTTAAATGTTAGTAATATTGCTGTTCTCTCTGAATGTGGGAGATTACCTTTATATATATTTACTGCCAAACGTGTACTTACTTTTTGGTTTAAAATTTTATGTTTAAGTAATGAGAGGTATGTTAAGAAAGCTTATGACATGTTATACTTTTTAGATAGTAATGGAAGAGAAAATTGGGTTACAAAAATTAGAATTTTGTTGTGTACCACTGGTTTTGGGGAGGTTTGGATGTATCAGGGTAAATTTATTTTTAACAGTATTTGTGGAAAGAATGAAAGATATATATCTACAACAATGGTACAGCGATATAAGTAGTAAACCAGTTAAGAACATACATGGATTTTAAAACTATTTTAGAACTAGAAGTTTATATTGATGCAATTCAAATAAGTAAATTTAGACACGCACTAGCACTTTTTAGGGTAGGTTCTTCTAATTTGGCAATTGAAAAGGGTAGGCATATGGGTATAAAAAGGGAGGTTATATTATGCAGATTTTGTAATTTAAAATGTATAGAAGACGAGTACCATTTTGTACTTATTTGCAATGCCTACAATAATATACGACATAAATACATTTCTTTAAAATATTTTAAAAAACCCTACATATCAAAAATTTATCATTCTTTTTTTTTTTTTTTTTTTTTTTTTTTTTTTTTCAAAAATACAAAATTCTGATCCATATCAAGAAAAAACATATTCAAAACAAACTCACTCACTGCAATCATACAAACAACACATACACACACACATACCAAGGACCATTCTTATAGTACAGGTAGCTAAGTGGATACTACTATGATGTAATGTGTACCTAAGAACATTTTATCTTAAAATGTGTCTTTATCTGACTGTCATTATAAATAATTTTTAGCTACCTAACAAACCATGACACACAAAACCCAAAACACTTATATACCTAATACATATTAACCTCAAGTACATTTATTCATTCACTATCTATCACTAATTCTGGAATTTTGACCATCTTAGATTAAAGTTGTTTTTGTTATTTTCATCACTGAAAGATATAAATTTCTTTAGCAAAATAGCTTTGGATTTCTTTTTTAAAAATATTGGCCATTGGCACATTATTATTCAACCTTTGTCTGTAGATGTGATTTTTGCCTAAACACAAAATTAAGTTAAGTACATAAGCTGATTTATCATGAATGCCAAAAAATACAGTTTTTTCAGTAATAAACTTTTCTATATTGTTTGTATATAAAATAACCCATGTTTCTATACTATTCCAAAAGTGCTTTGCTTTATCACATTCCCAATATAGGTCTATAATGTTTCAGGTAGTGTGTGACAAAATGTACATAACTGCAAATCTTTTAAGCCAGTATTAAAAAGATACTGATTAGTGACAATAATTCTATGAATAATACGGAATTGTAACCATCTAAGCTTAACATCTGATATAAATTGTACTGTAAAATAATAAGCATTTTTCCACCATATTTTAGAACCATTAAAATTCAGATTATTTTCCCATTTAAATTCAGATTTTGGTTTGAAGTTATATTGATCTATAAATAAATCATATATATACCCTCTGTGCCTTTTTCCTTTGATAAAAAAATAGAAATGTACTGAGGAATTGAATATATGGGTATAGTAATTTAGTTTTATTTCTTTCAAAGCAAGGTTTTTCAAATAGTTTTAGTACTGAATTTCTAACACCATAAAATTCTGTTATCAAGGGAGAGAACTCATAAATTTTACAAAATTGATTATATTCATAAAAATTTCCATTCTCATCAAAAAGATCATTAACTAACCAGATTCCTTTTTTATTCCATACATCTAAATATACTGTCTTCCTATCAATAAGAATATTTGTATTGTACCACAAGGGTTGGGACATAAGATTATTACCACAAGACTTTGATACAATATTCATGAATTCTTGTAAAATGCCATACATTTCCTTCCAAAAAATATTTCCACAAGTTTGCATTAAAAGTTTGAAATAAACACTACCAAAATGAAAACATGATTCTTTAAAATTGTTCTCTAACAATATATCTTTCCATGCAGTACAATTTGTTTTTAATCATCTCCGGAACCAGGTCAATTTTAAAGATTTGATAAAAGCATTCAGGTGTATCATTTTACAGCCCCCATTTCTATATGATTGTACCATTTTTTTGTCTAGAAACCCTATCAATTTTGCTACCCCATATGAATTTATATAGCATTTGTTCTAGAGTTTTCATTATGTGTTGACTTGGTGAGGGTAAACTAATGAATAGATGAGTTAATTTAGGTATTAAAATTGACTTGACAACTATTATTTTTCCTAAAGTAGATATATTTCTCTTTGACCAAGATTCTATATTTTTTGATAATTTTGCTATCTTTTCTTTGAAATTAAGATCTATTATTTCCTCAAGGTTGGCACTGTAATGGATACCCAATGTAGTAAAATAAGAATCTGACCAGCAAAGAGGGAGATCCGTGCAAATTTTCTCCTTACATAATTTATTAGCCCCAATCCAAATACAACAAGTTTTTTCAATGTTTGGTTTTAAGCCAGAATATTTTGCAAATTGGTCAAGGAGGTTAAGAGTAAGTCTAAGTGATTTCAGAGCCATCTAAAGTTATAGTAGTATCATCTGCATATTGAAGTATTTTTATTTCTTTATTCCCAATACCTATTCCTTTAATATTTTTCTCTTTTCGTATCATCATTCCCAAAATTTCTACACATAGTAAAAAAATGTATGGCGAAATTGGGTCCCCCTGTCTACATCCCCGAGTAATTCTAAAATGTTGTGATGAAATGCCATTTTGAATAATACATGTGTTTGTTTCACTGTTTAGAACTTTAAACCATTTTCTAATGTCATTACCAAAATTAAAAAATTGTAAAACTTGATCTATAAAACTCCAAGAAACTGAGTCAAATGCTTTTTCAAAGTCAATCAATACTATCATTCCGGGAATGTTATTTTGTTCTGTATAATGTAGTAAATCATAAATTATTCTTGTATTTTCCCCAATAAATCTACCAGACATAAAACCTTTTTGGTTGTCATGAATTAAATAATCAAGTACTTTTTTAATTCTCTTTGCTATGCATGCGGAGAGGAGTTTATAGCTTACATTCAACAAAGTAATAGGGCGCCAATTTTTTAAATACTCTCTTGGTTTATCCCCTTTTGGAAGTAAAGTAATTAATCCTTGCCTTTGTGTTTGTGATAAAAAACCTTGTTCAAAACCATAATTTAATGAGCGCAGTAAAAAATCAGATAAATCTATCCCAAAAAATTTATAGAATTCAGCAGTAAAGCCATCTGAACCAGGAGTTTTATTGTTTTTTAATAATTTTAACACATTGATCAATTCTGGTTTTGTTATTTTTCCTTCTAATTGCTCACTTTCTGTGTTAGATAATTTGGGAACATTCTCATCCATAAACAATTCATTTAAATCTATTTGAGTTAGTTCATTATCTCTACTAGTAAATAAAGTTTTATAAAAGTTTGCAGTTTCTTTTAAAATTGAATCTTGATCTGTAATAACATTACCATGACTGTTGATTATTTTACTTATTGTTTTGTTTATAAAGTTTCTTTTTTCCAAGCTAAGAAAATATTTTGAGGGTTTTTCGCCATTTTCAATCCAATTACAATTTGACCGCAAAAGCAAACCATTCATGTAGTACTGCCTTATTTCTTCTAACTCTTTATTTAACTTTTGTAATTTTTCTTCAATTTCATCATCTATAACATTATTCAAAATTTCATGTAGTTTTTTAATTTCTGTTTCAATTTCTAATTCTCTTTTTTCCCTATATATATTTTTTGTTAATGCTATAAGGTATTGTCATTGACCGAATTTTCAAAAGAATCATTTCAAAAAACAGTTGATCATTAATAGTTAAATAGATGTTTTCGTTAGGTATTTTATTTAAAACATCTTTAGCATATGGGGTGGCAGCGTATTCAGCAGTAGTTTCTTGTATTACTTTTTTCACTTTTTTAACATATTCAGAATCTTTTAACAAGGAGTTATTGAATTTCCAGAACCCCTTACCTTTTTTAAAGCTCGAGATTTGCAAAGTTAAGAGAATTCCAGAATGATCTGTTCTATATCCAGGTAAAATTTCTGTTTTATTTACACAGGATAATAATTCTTGGCTTACTAAGAAAAAGTCCAGTCTTGCCTTTTTCAATGGATTTTTTCTGTTCCAGGTGTATTTTTTGAGAGGGGGTTATATACACGCCAGGGATCAACTAAATTTAAATCATTTTTTAAAGCAAGAACTTCGTCGCGGGCTTTGCGATTATTTACATTTTTATAATTGAGACTATCTTTTTCTTGATCTATTATTAAATTCCAGTCCCCGCAAATAATTGTGAATTCTGAATTTAGGTTATTGATATAAGATTTTAATTCTGAATAAAATTTAGGGCAATCTCTATTTGGACCATAAATGCTAGCTAGAGTTATGGATATTTTATTCTCTATAAGTATTTCTAGAATGATATAATTACCATTTACATCATGTTTTGTACTTAAAATCTCAAATTCAAAGTTATTATTGAATAAAATACATACACCCCTAGAATCTGAGCGTCCTGGACTCATAAGTGTTTTATACCCCCAAAGTGTACTTAAAAAGTTTTTATCTTTTTCAGTTAGATAGGTGTCTTGTAAACAGTAAATTGAAAATTCTTTTTTTCGTATATAATTAAGAACATCTCTTCTTTTAGAGAGGTCACCAAGGCCTCTACAATTCATAGAAAAAATATTTATAGCCATTGGTTAAAAAAGTATATAGATATGTTACACATGCAATAAACTGGCCCACATACACACACACATTCACACTTACATGACACACATAACAGCAAAAACATGTATAGTACGTATTGGATGAACGCACGTCTCATGGTGATGAGCAAGTAAAGAGCAGAACATTTACTTGCATTATATATGAAATATCTGGTAAACAAAATACACAAGGTATTTACTCCTAGTATACTTGTTAATTCATTGCTTAGATGTATTTTACAGTCTATGTCATAAGCAAAAATCAAACTAGTTTTCCTTAGAAAAAGCAATGCTTATAATGTATAATTAGGGATAATGATACGGATAAATGTACAAGGCTTATAATTTTGATTTCAATGCTGTGTATGAATAGCATATCTCATGCATCTCTGTGATTGAAACAGAGAAATTGTCGACAATGACAATAAGCATAAAATAATTTATCATTCTTATGTCGTCAAAAAATATTACTGTTGTAAGAAATTTAAGTATGTATATATATTATGCATTAAGAAAAAGGTCTATGTAAAATATATTTAGTTAGTTTGAAATTATTACGTATTATTCACATTTTGTCATTTATATACCGCCTGATTGATTGTAACTTATTGTGATATGGGCCTGAGGCCTTTAGTCAATAAACACATATATATATACATACAAACACACTGACACACATACACTTCCACGCATTGATAAACACACATACATACACACTGACATACATACACATTGACACACACAGTAGCACATGTATACTTACACACACACTCTTATTGACACACGCACTGACACGCACACGCACTGAAACATACATACAGCATACACACTGACACACACATACACTGACACACACACACACTGGCACAAATAAACTGACACAGACACTTTCACGCACTGGCACACCCATACACTTAAACATACACACAAACACGCACTGAAACACACACACTTACACACACACTGACACATCACATACATACACACACTGACACAAAGACACTTGCACACACACTGAGACATACACACTGGCACATACACACTTAAATACACACTAACACACACGCACTGAAACACAAACACACACACCTTTGGTTGACCAATCCGTGACGTCCTTTTGTGGGTCTTTTGGTTAGGTACCCCTTTTCAACGACGTCCGTAACAAGTTTTGTAATCTCCTCTAGGATTCGATGAATGACTTGTGTCAGATATAGCCCAAGAGCTAGTGGGGTTTGAAATATGTGTCAATGGCCAAAAGCTTTGAAGGTTGTTTCTGATAGAAAAATGTCTGTAGTTTTCGAATTTGGGCGTCTTGTGAATGAACTCGTTTCCGATTTTTTTTCAGACGCGAGTTTTTACACTAGAATCGCATTTTTCAGCCGGTTTTTCGGTAATTTGATAATTCTGCATTATGGACGCGATATGGCCTTAAAATGTCTTATTACTGATGCGGTTATCAAGAATTATGATCATTGTTGACATTTAAGTTAAAAACTTCTTGATACATTTCAGATTTTTTTTTAAAATAACTATTTTAGGAAAAAAATAGACCAAAAATTTTGCGTTTTTAATATTTTGCCCTCTTTTATGTCTTATAAAAAAATAATAAAAGCATTTAAGTGAAATGTTTTACCATATTGTCACAGCCTAATGTGTTTTGCATTCAATAAAAGTAGCTGCATATCATTTGGTAGGAAATTGCGGCACCCACAGTGGAAAAACTTTCCCCTACCCCAAAAATTGCAAATTTCTCAAAAAATCGATCTTTACTACAAATTTTGCTATTAGTTGCCATACTGATTGTTATACCGTGTAAGCTTTAATACTTGGGTGACAACATTGAAGACCTCTAACTAAAAACTTCTTGTTAAGCATTCAATCTCAATTTTGTGGCCAATTTTAAACAACCGAGTTTTGCGTTTTTACTTAATCTTTATTCGTTAAAGTCTTGTAGCGCATTCAAAAAAGCCTGATTATCAATATACTATTTTATTTAGAATCCCTGATGTGTGTGCTTTATTGTGCAAGTATAATGTGTAACAAAATCGTCACATTAACCCATTACCCACGATTTATTCTTCCCCTACCCCAATATGCTAACGATATGCGAATTCACGGGATATACTGTGTTAGTGCTCTTAGACAGGCTGGTTCAAAATAACTCGTATTCATTCAGAATTATAATTTCATTCATCATCAGTGTCTTCACTATCACTACTGTCGGATTCACGTACATCCTCATCTTCTCCCATGTCATCCTCTGTAAAAGTTGTACTGTCCATCTTCAGTCTTATATCTTTCGGAATCTGTTCACCTTCAAACCAGTGAATCGCATACTTGTTATTTTCTTTTTTCCATCCATTTTCTTGTGGAGTATTTAATGTAGGACAACTGCAATTGGCATGTTTCCAAAAATATGCAACATATTCTGTTCGGAGGATTTTCTGAACAAGAACACTTTTACAAGGAGGTAGTGAACTCGGATCGGCTCCTTTGAGCTTTTCTAATGGGTCAGTTTGATTTGTTGGAGCGTATTTCTCTCTGAAAATGGCAAATCGTGCCTCATTTACTGTTTTAATGTTTTTTTTGCCATACATTTCACAGACAAAAGATTCCATTACCTTCATATCTCTTTCATTAACTCTTTGATTTGTTCCAATATTTGAGAAAACGCTTCTGAAAGTTGCACTTTTTTCAACGATATTATAAGGCCTAATTTTACCTTTTCTAAGAAATGCTGCAGTATAATCACATCCAGTGAAAGCATGGATAGCTGGAAGAACTTGGCACATTTCGATCCCAATTTCATTG